>JAWQFJ010033613.1:0-25000 GCA_034096865.1 Theodoxus fluviatilis
AGGCTTGTTCAGGAGTACAAAGCGCTGCATGAGCGCTTCATGTTGGCAATTGAGCGCTCTATGCCTCTCCTGAACACCTACAGATTTTGTTCAGCGTTTCACTTGTTAAAGGGGAGGTAAATCTTCTGCGCCCCATGTTGTATTGCTAGACGCTAAGAAAGTATTTCCTTTGCCACAGACATCGTTTATGCACGTTTAAATGTATTCTGCATGAATAAAGTCCACTACTGTGTCATCCTTACTTGCCATTACTCGCGCATACAAAGCGCTTGGGGCAAACAAAGCCCGTTCCAGACCCAAAATGATGTTTCTGAGGGTTATTTTACGCATCGACGGCCAGTGCGGGATCGAAGACGCCATTTTGAAAATCGTCTGAATCACCTCGGATCGGTGATGCACAGCGCTGCTCAGCGCTGAGTGAATCACGCCCCAAAATTGCCGTTCAGGAGTGAATCACATGCAGCGCTGTGCAGCGCTTTGCAGCGCTGCGCCTCCTGAACAAGCCTTTAGACAGTGGAACGGCTAAGTGTGTATCCTATACTCTCCATTTTCACATATGCTTACTTCAGGCCACCCCTGGCTGAACTATTGGAGGGGTTCTGGCTGATTGGGGGCGGGGAAGTAGGGGAGGGAGTGTACATCAAAAGGCTTTGGCCTACATGTTTGTTATTTGTTTTTAACATTTTGATGTTTAGAATTTTTTCATGTATATGTCATTGTAGTTATGTCAAGTTCCATATTTGAATTTTGCTTCTCTGGTACACTATCTACCCATTTTAGTATGCTTAAGAAATTGTACATGTATAATTCTTGCGATAATTAGACTGTCTCTCTCTCTCTCTCTCTCTCTCTTACTCTCATACTCCCCCCCAGCTCCCCCCTCCAGCTCCCCCCCCCAGCCCCCCCTCCCCCAGCGCCCCCCCCCCCAGCTCCCCCCCCCCTCTCTCTCTTCTCTCTCTCTCTCTCTCTCTCTCTCTCTCTCTCTCTCTCTCTCTCTCTCTTTCTCTCTCTCTCTCTCTCGCTCGCTCGCTCGCTCGCTCACTACACTTGAATATTTTGCCGCAGGGGCTGAGTGAAAGAAAGGCACTACTGCCTAATTCACTACTCTTGTAAAATAAAGTTCGTTCGTTCGTTCGTTCTCTCAGGCTCTTTCTTATTTCCATCTCTCTCTTCCCCCCTCTTGCCTGACCCCAACCAGAGATAGTATAGTAACTATATAGGCCTAGTGTCTCTGCTCAACCTTTAGGCTGGAGGGTAGGAAGGCGGAAGATCTGACCAGCTGGCTGCCTCCCCCCCCCCCTCCCCCCCTCAGACCCCCCACCCCCAACTCCTTAGAGACCGCCATTGTGTCTGGGTTGAGAGAGAGAGAGAGAGAGATAGAGAGAGAGAGAGAGAGAGAGAGAGAGAGAGAGAGAGAGAGAGAGATTGATTGATTGACTGATTGATTCTTTATTTACCAAGGAGAGAGAGAGAGAGAGAGAGAGAGAGAGAGAGAGAGAGAGAGAGAGAGAGACAGATTTCTCTGTAATAAACGTGAAAAACTAAAAGCTGTGACTTGTCCTGCTTAGAGCAGGGAGAAGGCAAATGTCTCTTTAGCTCCACCCTGCACCATACCACCCACAGCCATATGACTACAGCCCTGCAATGGCTCCTACTAACACTCCTCCCTCCACCTTTTGTGTGTGTGTGTGTGTGTGTGTGTGTGTGTGTGCATGTGTGTGTGTGTGTGTGTGTACAAACCCCTCCACTCTCGAATGCCTTTGTTTTTAACCTCCCAACCCCCATACTCATTATGCGATGCAAGTGTGTTTCTTTTACAAATTTCTGTTCAAATAATCTCAAATGATCTAGCAGCCCTACTAGTTTGTTGCTACTATAAGTTATATCTATATTACTTTGGGGGGGAAAAGCATGTGGCGAAAGAGTCAGTGAGAGTGTGAAAAATGAGATGCAAGGAAATCTAGTAACTCCATTCTATCTAGTGTGGGTGTCTGCGTAGATAGGGAAGACCTACAAGAAGTGTCCTAAGGGATGATGTATGTGCATGGCTTTCAACGTGACCTTTGTAAACTATTACATCGGACGTCATGTACTGTTTCCGTCTTGCTCATTGACTCGAGCTATTGCATGGTCTGTATACATTCACGCCTCTCTATGTAAGTGGCTTTAGAAGGGTAAGGATGCCTTCTCCCGCCGTTTTAGTCCATTTCGGCACAGGGAAGAAAATACGTTGTTGATGGCCTCGTTGCACAGACGTGAGACCTTGCGAGGCAAAGGCCGGTGTCAACATGCGTCAACATTGGAGTGACTTTACATCTCGTTTTATCTTGGTGACACTTGTTGACCCCGACCTATTCCTCGTCCATGATATGCGCCCAACGTCTTTCTCAATTTGTCTAGACTCGCAGTGTGAATAGTAACCCACTCGAAACAACCATGCTTAGACTCTTCATTTAAAATCTTGTTAGTATGTTTGTTTGTTTGTTTAAGATTTCGTTTGTCTTCATCGTTGCAAGGATTTTAAAGAACAGTACTTTACAAAGCAACAGATGCAGCCTTGTTGTCAATGACAATTTTAAAAAGCTTTTAAAACAGGAATAAAACCTCCAGATGACGTTCACCCCGACGCTCTTGATTAAGACCATTTCTGACTGGTCCTCCAAAAATGACTCTGTTCCACACCTCTCGCAATTTGCATATTCTTGTTGTCATTGCAAAGTGCTATAGAATCTCTTCAAAATCTCTCTCTCTCTCTCTCTCTCTCTCTCTCTCTCTCTCTCTCTCTCTCTCTCTCTCTCTCTCCGTGTCTCTGTGACTGTCGGTGTGTCTGTCGGTATGTGTGTGTGCGTCTGTCTATCTGTCCGTCCGTTCGTCCGTCCGTCTCTCTCTCTCTCTCTCTCTCTCTCTCTCTCTCTGTGTGTGTGTATTCGCTCGCGCACTAAAGTTGACAGAGGATGGGCATTTTCATTGGTTTCTGACTTATGGGATTGCCCTCACTGGCTACTGAAAATACACAGTATAGATGAGTCTCTCCCGTGAACAGGGACACCACACACAAACACGGATTCGTTAGAATGTATGGCAAAATCAGGATTATGACGAGGTGGGATGCCAAGCAGTTAAACCAATTTCGCGTGAATGTGTGTGTGTGTGTGTGTGTGTGTGTGTGTGTGTGTGTGTGTGTGTGTGCGCTTGTGTGTGTGTGTGTGTGTGTGTGTGTGTGTGTGTGAGAGAGAGAGAGAGAGAGAGAGAGAGATTGATTGATTGATTGATTGAGTGAGTGAGTGAGTGAGTGAGTGAGTGAGTGAGTGGGTGAGTGGGTGAGTGAGTGAGTGAGTGAGTGAGTGAGTGAGTGAGTGAGTGAGTGAGTGAGTGAGTGAGTGAGTGAGTGAGTGAGTGAGTGAGTGAGTGAGTGAGTGAGTGAGTGAGTGAGTGAGTGAGTGAGTGAGTGAGTGAGTGAGTGAGTGAGTGAGTGAGTGAGTAGTGATTGATTGATTGATTGATTGATTGATTGATTGATTGATTGATTGATTGATTGATTGATTGATTGATTGATTGATTGATTGATTGATTGATTGATTGATTGATTGATTGATTGATTGATTGATTTGTTGATTGGTTGGTTGATTGATTGATTGATTCTTTATTTATCAAGGATGAAATTTTAGGCATTTCTGCCTATCTTACAAATTGTCTTTGGTCACAAAGAAATAAAAACATGGATAGATAAGAAAAAATACACAGTAGCTAATCTATGTACAACAGCTGGTAAGGTATATGAAGAATATGATCAACAATAACAAAGATTTTAGTAGATGCCTTTGACAACTGTCAGCTCAGTGAGCCTTCAAGTTCAAGCAAATACGTGTCATATGTACAGGAGACAGCAGTGAGATCATCTGAATAGATAATCACGTATGGATGCTTTAAAAGACTTCATGGAAGTATTGTTCCTTAGGTGAAATGGGAGTATATTCCATATCATAACACCTGAATATGTAATACTGCCTTTGAAAATGTGTACTCTAGGTTGTGGTAGAATGAAAGTGTTGCGAGATAGTGAATGGCTTGTTTGGGGATGAATGAAGAGATCAGTAAGATACTTTGGTGCTTGTGAATGAGCAAGTTTGTGCATAAGGATGCATTTATTGAGGACGAGATGTTTTTGGAAGGGTAGTAAGCCAAGATTTCTGATCTTTTCATCCGTAGACAATGTTGAGTCGGAAATAATAAGCTTGGCAGCTCGTCTGTACAGTGATTGAATCTTGTTCAAGTGCACCTGCCATGGAGCCATCCCATACAACAGATGCAAAATTAATATGGGAATTTATGTGTGCGTGAAAAAACATTGAGCATGCATCGGTGTTGACAAAATGCCTCAGTTTAGAGAGCAGGAAAATGTTCTTAGCAATAGTTTTGCATAAGGAATTGACATGTTGTTCCCAAGTTAGTTGTTCATCAACAATTATGCCTAGCACTCTGTGTTCTGAGACTTGCTCAATGATTTCATTTTCTAGCATAAGGTTGATGGTTAAGGGTTGTCGTTGACGTTTTTGTCTTGTAGTTAGCATCATGTACTTGGTTTTTGAGGGGTTTATAACCATTCTACTTGATGAACACTATTTTTGTAAATCATCAAGGGTAACGTTCAGGCGTATTGGATGGAATTTATGCTTCTGTCGCTTACGCTGATAATGGTGTCATCTGCAAACATAGTGCATTTGATACTTTCATTTAATATAATCAATGGTAGATCATTGATATACAAGGTGAAGAGCAGTGGACCTAAACTTGAGTCTTGTGGAACCCCTGACTTTACGATTCGTCTCGAGGAATACAACCCGTTGACATAGACACATTGGCTTCTATATGTGTCAAGTATGATCGGAAAAAGGAGACCGATGTTGGATTTTTCAAGTACATCAAGAGTTTATCAAGGCGAATTTCGTAGTCAACTAGGTCAACTGCCTTTTTCAGGTCCAAGAAGATGGTAACAGACAGTTCTCGGTTGTTTATGGCTGATAGCCAGTCATTCACCAGGAAAGATAAAGCAATTTGGCAGGAGTGATGGGAACGAAAGCCGGATTGCAATTGATATAATAAGTCAAATTGGTCAAGATACGAGAAAAGATGTTTGTGAACGTGTCTTTCTAGTGGTTGAGAGATAAGAGGCGAAATTGAGATGGGACGGTAATCATCGGGTACTGAAGCAGTCTTAGATTTAGACAGTGGAATGACCTTGGCCTGCTGAAGATGAGACGGGAAGATACTGTTTATTATACACAAATTATAAATGTGTGTCAATTAAGGCAATATGGCGGTGTGCCTTCCCGTCGTACATTTGTGGCCGCTGCACTGGACGACCGGCTGGGGGGTATACCTCTTCCTGGTTTGAGAGAAAGGGTGACGCCTCTGCTTGGAGTTGCTTGGGGGCCAGGAGGTTATTTTTGGTGTAAAGTCTGGCTGGATAGGAGAGGCTTGCTTTTGTTTCTTCTTTCTCTTCCAGCTTTTTCTCCAGTCTGCAGATGACAGTGTCAAGCGGGGTTACTTCCCCTTCGAGGGAGTCGAGGCGTGCTGCTTCTTGCTGGAGGTTAGCATCAATGCTATCTATCTCCTCTCCTAGGGGAAAGCTTACTGCCTCGATATCTCTCTGCAGTCCCTCTGTCCTGGCTTTAATGGTTTGCAGCAACTCTTCCTGATGCAGGGGATGTTCCCTCTCTTCCGCCACCTTCTGGTCGCAGTAAGCCTTCTCTCCTGCCTTCTTCTGATCACGGTTTGCAGCCACTTGCTGGCAACTCTTGACTTCTTCTAGCTCCTTCCGTTCACGGTATGCAGCCTTTTCTGCCTCCTACCGTTCACGGTCTGCCTTCTCCTCTGCCTCCTTCCGATTGCGGTGTCGTTTTTCCTCCTCCTGGGCTTCTCTCTGCTGTCTCTGATGGTCGAGCAAGAGTTTCATCATCATTGCGATGTCTTCCTTTGGTTGCTCTGTCGCCTCAGTGAGTCAAGCATTTCTCGCCGTCCATTCTTCGATTGTTCGCTGTCTCGGGAACTAATGTTACACTCCTCTCTTGTTGTACAGGGGTTCTCCTAGCTTTCGCTGGGAAGTCAAAGTTACAAACGCTGGTGGTCGTTTTCGATAAACTTTATTCACGCACTGGTCGCTACACAGCGGTGAAAATTAGTAAACAATACCATCGTACTTGTAACAGCTTCACTCTACGTGCAGTACCGCAGAGGTCTCACTCCTTACAAGGAGAACTAGTTAAGCTCTCACCTTAACTCTGTCGCATCTGCTGCTCATCTCCTCATGTCTGACTCGCGTCTGACACGTGTCTCTCTCTCTCTCTCTCTCTCTCTCTCTCTCTCTCTCTCTCTCTCTCTCTCTCTCTCGCTTTGTCACTCCTTATATACCTAACCCCAGGTTCCAATCTTTCGTGAATGAAGCGGCACAGTCTTTAAAAAGTCGAGCTCTAAATCAACTGACGTCACGTGACATAACAAGATAATTTTAGCTCGATTGGACAGCGTGCCAGGGCAATGACCTGACCGATATAAACAAAGCCAACAGTGCCGCGACCCTCCCGCATGATCTAGAATCTTCACAACACAAGGATGGCTGGAGAGAGAGAGAGAAAGAAAGAGAGAGAGAGTGATCTAGAACCTTCACAACACAAGGATGACTGGAGAGAGAGAGAGAGAGAGAGAGAGAGAGAGAGAGAGAGAGAGAGAGAGAGAGAGAGATCTAGAACCTTCACAACACAAGGATGACTGGAGAGAGAGAGAGAGAGAGAGAGAGAGAGAGAGACAGACAGACAGACAGACAGACAGTGTGTGTGAGTGTGTGTGTGTGTGTGTGTGTGTGTGTGTGTGTGTATGGAAAAGCAGCCTACTGGGATGAGATAAGGGAGTGAAACCAATTTACTCTAATATGGACCAGCTTGATGCAAAATAACACCTGGTACATGCTATTCAATCAAAAGAGCACTTCTTCTTCTTCTTCTTCTTCTTCTTCTTCTTCTTCTTCTTCTTCTTCTTCTTCTTCTTCTTCTTCTTCTTCTTCTTCTTCTACTACTGCTACTACTACTCCTCCTCCTCCTCCTCCTCCTCCAATAATTTTTCTTCGTAACTGTTCAAGGCAAACGCAGGGGTCATCCTCCTCTACTGACTCCAAATCAAATCAAGCTGCCAAGAATAGCGTCCATAATTCATCAGCTGCAAATTTACACCACCCGCCATCAACGCTTTTCTCCTTGCCTCTCGTTGCCAGGAAACGAACCATAAATCCACACTGTTCTCCACCAACACTGATACCCAGTGGCTAAGCTCTAAGGGGGGTGGGGGGGGGGGGTCGGTAAGAGGAAGGGCCACGCTGGCAGGAAATGATGGAGTGCCAAGGAATCCATCAGCACCGTCTGGTCTCCACAGACACCAACATCCCTCACCCCAACCTCCCTGCGCTCACTGACCTCAGGAGAGACTGTCTTCAGACTGCCTGGCTTCCTGCCCCCAACATCACCCCATGACCACCAAGCTTGACACCTCGTTGTCTGGAGAGAAGGGAGGGACTGAGGTTGGAGGGGGGGGGAGGATAGGGGGGGGGGAATCCTGAGGAGGGGAAATGGCTTAGAGAGGGTGGGCAGGGACTTTGGGGCAGAGCGACAATAACAAAGACAGAATGTATTGGAAGTGGAGGGGTGGGGATAGGGGTGGAAAAAAGACGGAGTACTAGAGGAAGGAATGGGGAGAGAGGTTAAGGAGGGGGGGGGGGGGGACAGAGATAACCACTAAAGGGTGTAGTGAGGAAAAGATAGTATTGTGAGTGGTGGTTGGGGCAGAGACACTATAATATAGCTGAAATGGTCGTTGTCCCCAACATTTCGGGACAGAGTACTCTGTCCACTCGGACAGAGTACTCCGAGTACTCTGTCCACTCGGAGTACTCTGTCCCGAAATATTGGGGACAACGACCATTTCAGCTATAATATAATACTACTAGTTGGGCTGAAATGGTCGCTGTCCGGAACATTTCCGGACACTGTACCTGAGGTACTCTGTCCGATCGGACAAAGTACCTCAGGTACTCTGTCCGATCGCACAGAGTACCTCAGGTACTTTGTCTGATCGCACAGAGTACCTCAGTTTGAAATCTCGTTCTTACAGTCACGTGACATACCGATGGCCTTGTGAAGGTGCCAAAATACGAAAATCGAGTTTATTCATGAAAATGACGATTTTGGTCAATTGGGAGGGTTGGAGCTAGCCTTAATGCAACCACATACCTTCCACACAGGCACCAACAACACCACACGCCCTTAATGCAACCACATACCTTCCACACAGGCACCAATCCCCCCACACGTCCTTAGGCAATTTCCACTGCCGTCGCAAAACAAAGTCTCTGTGATGAGCTGTTTGCCGCGCTGACGCTGGGGCCGATCGGCGATTACAGTGAACGTGTCCGATAGAAACCCATTCTTCCCTTTCAGCACTGTAACCTGCGAGTCCTTCGTGCGTCCTTTACGGATCATGCATGCCTCCCTGTCGGCCGGCAATCTATTCAAATAATTCCACAAATCTTCTCCCATTGGGACGGCGACCGCCATATTGAAAGTTTTCTAAACTGCCGGTTGTTGACAGTCTCGTTCTCGTTCAAATGCCGAGATTTCAAACTGAGGTACTCTGTGCGATCGGACAAAGTACCTGAGGTACTCTGTGCGATCGGACAGAGTACCTCAGGTACAGTGTCCGGAAATGTTCCGGACAACGACCATTTCAGCACTAGTTGGTTTACCCATCTCCACCTTTTCCTGTCTCCACCTTTTCCCCTCTCCACCTTTTCTTGTCTCCACCTTTCCCCCTCCCCCCCCCCCCCCCCCCCCTCCCATTCACCAAACATCAACACTAAGCGCATGTTGGAGCCCAGTTGCCTCCCTTTGCAGTCAACAGTCCCATGACTTAAAAGTTCCAGAGGAAATATATCCAGAAAGGTCAGAGGTGCGCCTTCCAAAATGCAACGACTACCCCCATCTAGTCACGGGGGAGCGACATGCCAAATTTCGCGGAGATCCGTGCACGGGCGGCCGAACGCATAGAGGAGACAGAGATCCAGAGAAACCCTTTGTCTTTTATATATATATAGATAGTATCTCTAGTTGGAGTCTGAGAGGAATTTGTATCTCACTGAGAGAGAGAGTGTTGTTTCCAATGAGTAGGACGGAGACTGTAGGACCGAAAGAGAAGAGCATGACTGTAACCTGTCCTCCCTCTGCTTCCGCCTGACGAGCCAGAATTTTTGTCCATGTGGGTCGCTTTAGCAGTTGTGAGTTTCATTTTTAAAAGTTGGCTTAATCACCACTGCATATGCGTTGTGCGTTTCACGTTCCAAATCCACCCATGAACGGCAGTTTTTGAGGTGTAAAGAAAGGCCTGCAATCTTTTTTTACTCTCTCTCTCTCACTCTCTCTCTCTCTATCTCTTTCTCTCTCTCTCTCTCTCTCTCTCTCTCTCTCTCTCTCTCTCTCTCTCTCTCTCTTGAAAACGGCAATGACACATCACTGTTATGGCGCGGAATTAATACCTTCATAAAAACTTCCAAAACAGTCTGCAACATACCTCCTTCTATAAATGCTAAACAATTCAATGAACACTTCACGACAGTAGCTGACAAAATCCATGCAAAATCGACCAAATACTCCCGGTCTATCAGGGGATATTGTTCAACGTATTGAGGATTTCTGTAATGAAAGACTTTCTCATGATGCTGCTTTCCATATTCCTACGGTCACCTCACATGAGGTGATGCAATACATCTTTCAACTTCCAAACAAACGATCCATGACCTCGATGGCATCAGTTCTCATTTACTAAAAATTTTGCTCCCTACCATACTGCCTTAATTGAC
Organism: Theodoxus fluviatilis; assembly: GCA_034096865.1. Lineage (NCBI taxonomy): Eukaryota > Metazoa > Mollusca > Gastropoda > Cycloneritida > Neritidae > Theodoxus > Theodoxus fluviatilis. Next base: position 9,902 of record JAWQFJ010033613.1, read on the forward strand.
ACACATTTATAATTTGTGTATAATAAACAGTATCTTCCCGTCTCATCTTCAGCAGGCCAAGGTCATTCCACTGTCTAAATCTAAGACTGCTTCAGTACCCGATGATTACCGTCCCATCTCAATTTTGCCTCTTACCTCCCAACCACCAGAGAGACACGTTCACAAACATCTTTTCTCGTATCTTGACCAATTTGACTTATTATATCAATTGCAATCCGGCTTTCGTTCCCATCACTCCTGCCAAACTGCTTTATCCTTCCTGGTGAACAACTGGCTATCAGCCATAAACAACCGAGAACTGTCTGTTACCATCTTCTTGGACCTGAAAAAGGCAGTTGACCTAGGTGACTACGAAATTCGCCTTGATAAACTCTTGATGTACTTGAAAAACCCAACATCGGTCTCCTTTTTTCCGATCATACTTGACACACATAGAAACCAATGTGTCTATGTCAACGGGTTGTATTCCTCAAGACGAATCGTAAAGTCAGGGGTTCCACAAGACTCAAGTTTAGGTCCACTGCTCTTCACCTTGTATATCAATGATCTACCATTGAGCATATCAAATGAAAGTATCAAATTCACTATGTTTGCAGATGACACCATTATCAGCGTAAGCGACAGAAGCATAAATTCCATCCAATGCGCCTGAACGTTACCCTTGATGATTTACAAAAATAGTGTTCATCAAGTAGAATGGTTATAAACCCCTCAAAAACCAAGTACATGATGCTAACTACAAGACAAAAACGTCAACGACAACCCTTAACCATCAACCTTATGCTAGAAAATGAAATCATTGAGCAAGTCTCAGAACACAGAGTGCTAGGCATAATTGTTGATGAACAACTAACTTGGGAACAACATGTCAATTCCTTATGCAAAACTATTGCTAAGAACATTTTCCTGCTCTCTAAACTGAGGCATTTTGTCAACACCGATGCATGCTCAATGTTTTTTCACGCACACATAAATTCCCATATTAATTTTGCATCTGTTGTATGGGATGGCTCCATGGCAGGTGCACTTGAACAAGATTCAATCACTGTACAGACGAGCTGCCAAGCTTATTATTTCCGACTCAACATTGTCTACGGATGAAAAGATCAGAAATCTTGGCTTACTACCCTTCCAAAAACATCTCGTCCTCAATAAATGCATCCTTATGCACAAACTTGCTCATTCACAAGCACCGAAGTATCTTACTGATCTCTTCATTCGTCCCCAAACAAGCCATTCACTATCTCGCAACACTTTCATTCTACCACAACCTAGAGTACACATTTTCAAAGGCAGTATTACATATTCAGGTGTTATGATATGGAATATACCTAAGGAACAATACTTCCATGAAGTCTTTTAAAGCATCCATACTTGATTATCTATTCAGATGATCTCACTGCTGTCGCCTGTACATATATGCTTGAACTTGAAGACTCACTGAGCTGGCAGTTGTCAAAGGCATCTACTAAAATCTTTGTTATTGTTGATTATATTCTTTATCTTACCAGCTGTTGTACATAGATTAGCTACTGTGTATTTTTTCTTATCTATCCATGTTTTAATTTCTTTATGAGCAAGGACAATTTGTAAGATAGGCAGAAATGCCTAAAATTTAATCCTTGATAAATAAAGAATCAATCAATCAATCAATCAATCAATCAATCAATCAATCAATCAATCAATCAATCAATCACTCAATCAATCTCTCTCTCTCTCTCTCTCTCTCTCTCTCTCTCTCTCTCTCTCTCTCTCAGCCGCTGTGTTTGTTATGGGATACTGCACACTCAGGAATAGAGAGCGGGTCAAAGGTCATGGTTCCGACCTGTTGCCCATCCCACGTTCCAGGGCAGATTAGGACGACGGGGCGGGAGCTCTCCTATCAGTTGAGGCTCTTTGGGGCGATGTAAAGGTCAAGGTCGGCAGAGGGCAGAAACACCGGGGAGAGGTAGAGCACATGAGTAAATAGGTCACAGCGTGGTGTCGCCTCTGGCGGTGAGTTTCGGGTTACTGGCGGTCGGCAAAACCAGACCAGACAGGAGTTGGATGTGTGTGTGTGTGTGTGTGTGTGTGTGTGTGTGTGTGTGTGTGTGTGTGTGTGTGCTTGCGTGTGTATGTGTGTGTGTGCGTGTGTATGTGTGTGTGTTTGTGTGCGTGTGTATGTGTGTGTGTGTTTGTGTGCGTGTGTATGTGTGTGTGTATGTGTGTGTGTGTGTTTGTGTGTGTATGTGTGTGTGTTTTGTGTGTGTGTGTGTGTGTTCGTGTGTGTGTGTGTGTGTGAGTGTGTGTGTGAGTGTGTGTGTGTGTGTGTGTGTGTGTATATGTGAAGACTCGGAGTCTTCACTGAACTTTCTTCCTCCCCGAATCATTTCTGAACTTTTCTTCCTTCCCCCAATCTTTTTGAGCTTTCTCCCTCTGAAAGGAGTGTGCTCTCTTTGTGACGCCTCCTGTAGCGGCCTGCACACCTCCTGTCCTTTGTTGTCGTGATCCTTTCCTCAGTGCTCCATTTCTTTCCGTTCCACCCATCCCGTGTATGTTGGGGTAGGAGGAAACTCGCAGCCATTCTATCTCACTAGAGACATCGCCTACCGGCGAAAGTATCTCTAGCCTAGTTGACATCATGTGATGGAAGGTTTTCGTCAAAAATATGCAGATGGAGGTCACATGAGAGGCTCGTGGGATAGCCGATCTGCTCCCTGGCATTCGCAGTTGAAGTTAGTTCTAAGACTATTTCGCACAAAACTCTTAACTTACTCTTGTTGAAGCAATAAACAAGCGTTTATTCGATTCAACAAAATGTTTGTGTTGAAATGGAAACAAGTTTTAACATCTGAATGATTTCTGTAAACAGTGGAGAGAAAAAAATAGTATCAGAACGACCTATTTTTGGCGCAATGCTGTAATGTGAAGGGTCAAGTTTATTATGCATTCATTGCGAACTGTGCCAGAGTCAATGCTGATTCGGGTTCACAGAATGTCTCGCAGCCTCACCCTATCGGATTTGCAAAAGGCTAACAACAAGGAAAATAGAAATTGGACTTGCTCTTATTCTAACCAACTGTAGCGATTGTTGTGATCAGTAGCCTTACGTAACCGACATAAGATGATGGGACGCAACACTTTATTTATTTTCTTTCTTTTATTCAATCCATTCCATACCATTCCTTTGCACAGTGTAGTCCTTCCCCCCTGACGAGATGAATCAAATCTACAATAGTTTGTGATCAGATGGGAGTCTACACTGGTTTGTGATCAGATGAAGAGTCTACAATGGCTTGTGATCAGATGGGGAGTCTACATTGGCTTGTGATCAGATAGGGAGTCTACAATGGCTTGTGATCAGATGGGGAGTAAACTTTCCCTGAGTGACAATTGACCAGGTATTAGAACGTGCCATAGAGACAGAAACATCAGCAAAATCGACGACAATAGCAACAACAACAGCATATACAACAACAACATATACAACATTAACAAATACAACTACAACGATTACAACAGCAAAGACTACAATGAAATTTACAACAACAACAACAACAACAACATTTACAACAGCATTAACTACAACTACAACATTTGCAACATCAACGAATACAACATTTACAACAGCAGCAAGAACAACACTTCAGGGCCGGACCCAGGGGGGGGTTCCAGGGGTTCCGGAACCCCCCCCCCCCCCCCCTAGAAAAAAGCATGTACCTTGGTTTGAGTTTTTTTTATAAATATATTTTTTGTGTGTGTCTCCAAAAACAATGCTGCTCTTACCCCTCAAAACAAGGCCCAGAATGCACCAGATTGCACAGATTTTAACCGTTTTTCAAAATATTTCCGGGGGGGGCATGCCCCCGAACCCCCCTAGTTTGCGCGCCTGCGAAGCCACTTTGCTGATTTGTCCCCCCCAACCAAAAAGGAACCCCCCCCCCCCCCCCACAACTCATTTGGTCCGGCCCTGCACTTATAACATCAACGACTACAATCACACTATTTACAACATTAACGACAACAACATTTACAGCAGCAGCAACAACAACAAAATTTACAGCAGCAGCAGCAACAACAACAACAACATTTACAACAGCAACAACCACAATTGCAACGACGTCAATGACGACAACAACAACATTTACAACAGCAACAACAACAACATTTACAACAACAACAACAACAACAACATTTACAGCAGCAGCAGCAGCAACAACAACAACATTTACAACAGCAACAACAACAACATTTACAGCAGCAGCAGCAGCAACAACAACAACATTTACAACAGCAACAACCACAATTGCAACGACGTCAATTACGACGACAGCAACAACATTTACAACAGCAACAACAACAACATTTACACCAGCAACAACAACAACATTTACAACAGCAACAACAACAACATTTACAGCAGCAGCAACAACAACAACAACAACATTTACAACAGCAACAACAGCAACATTTACAACAGCAACAACAACAACATTTACAGCAGCAGCAGCAACAACAACAACAACATTTACAACAGCAACAACAACAACATTTACAACAACAGCAACAACAACAACATTTACAACAGCAACAACAACAACATTTACAACAGCAACAACAACAACGTTTACAGCAGCAGCAGCAACAACAACGACATTTACAACAGCAACAACAACAACATTTACAACAGCAACAACAACAACATTTACAACAGCAACAACAACAACATTTACAACAGCAACAACAACAACATTTACAGCAGCAGCAGCAACAACAACAACAACATTTACAACAGCAACAACAGCAACATTTACAACAGCAACAACAACAACATTTACAGCAGCAGCAGCAACAACAACAACAACATTTACAACAGCAACAACCACAACATTTACAATAACAGCAACAACAACAACATTTACAACAGCAACAACAACAACATTTACAACAGCAACAACAACAACATTTACAGCAGCAGCAGCAACAACAACAACATTTACAACAGCAACAACAACAACATTTACAACAGCAACAACAACAACATTTACAACAGCAACAACAACAACATTTACAACAGCAACAACAACAACAACAACATTTACAACAGCAACAACAACAACATTTACAACAGCAACAACAACAACATTTACAACAGCAACAACAACAACATTTACAACAGCAACAACAACAACATTTACAACAACAGCAACAACAACAACATTTACAACAACAACAACAACAACATTTACAACAACAACATTTACAACAGCAACAACAACAATATTTACAACAACAGCAACAACAGCAACATTTACAACAACAACAACAACATTTACAACAGCAACAACAACAACATTTACAACAGCAACAACAACAATTGCAACGACGTCAATGACGACAACAACAGCAACATTTACAACAGCAACAACAACAATTGCAACGACGTCAATTAAGACAACAACAACAACATTTACAACAGCAACAACAACAACATTTACAACAGCAACAACAACAACATTTACAACAGCAACAACAACAACATTTACAACAGCAACAACAACAATTGCAACGACGTCAATGACGACAACAACAGCAACATTTACAACAACAACAACAACAACATTTACAACAGCAACAACAACAACAACAGCAACATTTACAACAGCAACAACAGCAACATTTACAATAACAGCAACAACAACAACAACAACAGCAACATTTACAACAGCAACAACCACAAATGCAACGACGTCGATGACGACAACAGCAGCAACATTAGCAACAAAATAAACAAGAATTACGAGAGCTACGGCGACGAAAAGCAAAAACGGAAAGCCACGTGCTCTCAGTTCGAGTGAACTTATATTTTTAAAAAGTTAAATCAAATAACATAACATTAAGTTTTTATTCTGAATTCACGAGTGATGGAGCACCCAGCTTTTCTCTTCCTCCGATACTTCCTATTTGACAGACAGTAAAAGTTCGCTGCATTTGAAAACATAGCATGTAACGTGTCTATATTTGTTATCGCACACAACCCTATTTGAACAAAATTTTAGGAACTTTACATTTGCTTGTTCATTTTCTGGGTGTCAGAAATACCAGAATAAAGTGTTACATAGAAAAATGCTGCCCTATTTTCTTTCTGTACCGGCGTGCTATCAAACCAGCGACCTCAGGATCACCGAGTTTGACGAAATTTGCAGTGGCTTTGTTCCCACGACGAGAATCGACCATACATACTTTTGGGCCTAGAAGACAAACTGTGTTGCGGAGGTCACGTTACAGACGGAATGTCGGGGGTGACTGATGCTAGTGGCATTCGACAGGTGTGGGATGCACGTGGCCAAACTCTGCCAGCCCCCAGCCCCCGTCCCCCTCGTCCCCCCTGTAAAAAACCCTATTCCCACTTTTCTCGCTTGCGTACGTGCTGTTTGCTCTGAAAACTCAGTATCGGAGAAAGTCAGACTGCAGACGCAGACACAATGGAACTTGTCCAAGGACACATGGCAAACACATTGGCCCGTGTTTTTTCTATTTCTCAATCTCTCCTCGTCTTCTTTCTCCTTGCAACCAAGATAACCTACACGTGGTTCGGCGTGGCGTCTGAGTCGGTTTTCGGGTTCTCGTGTTTTCAAGCTAGTACCGAGCAGTTGTACCTTCACGATGAGAGCATTATGGAGATTTCCAGCCCATACCCCTTTGTAGGCTACCTGAGGCCACTGATGATGAAAATCATCAGAGCTGGTTAGAGTCATTCTAGTTCACTGGAGACTTCGCCTATCGGCGAAAGTGTCTCTAGCGCAGTTGACATCACGTGATCGAAGGTTTTCGTCCGAAATATGCAAATGGAGGTCACACGAGAGGCTTCTGGGATAGCCTATCTGCTCCTTGACATACGCCGTTAAAGTTAGTTCGAAGACTGTTTCGCACAAAACTCTTAACTTGCTCTTGTTGAGACAATTAACAAGCTTTTATTCGATTCAATAAAATGTTTGTGTTGAAATGGAAACAAGTTTTGACATCTGAATGATTTCTGTAAAAAGTGAAGAAACAAATAGTATCAGAACGACCTATTTTTGGCGCAATGCTGCAATGCGAAGGGTCAAGTGTATTACGCATTCATTGCGAACTGTGCCAGAGTCACGTGACTCGGGTTCACAGAATGGGTTAGAGCAAGAACAAGACAAGTGTCGATGTCCCTATTTGCCTTTTCAAGAACCGCGAAGGGAGGCGCGAAGGGTCTTTTCTTACCCCCAACCCACAGGGGGATTATTTTTAGTCGAGAAAGAAGACGCTCGGATACCCGACCTGATGTCCAATACATCCCTCATTGGAAAACCCTCAGAGATTGCTACGCACGTAATTGGGTCGACGAATCACAAATAGGGTTCACTTCACCTCACAGACGCATTCGAAGTCTATCGCTGGCAGCACTCAGTAAAGACGAGGGTGGAGAGTCTGATGGAGTCTGCGCGATGTAGAACAAAGGGTCAAGGGAACGATTTGCACAGACGCTGGCGCTTACTCTGCGCTTGAATGTCAGACCAATCACTGTCAATTTTGACGCCACCGTACGCCCTATGGTGCCCGCACCGCACGAAAAATCTGGATCGTCTGCCGTTTACAGAAAGGGCATGGGGGAACAGGATGATGGCCGTTTGCCTCACGATGCCTGAAAGCTGACATGCTTTGGATTTTGACGGAGACACAAGCAGTCCTTTGCAAATCTACGAAACGAATCTGAGAGCGAAGCCACAGTAAGCTTCCAGCCATTGCACTAGATGGCGACTGACTTAAAGATCTCTAGCCCAAGAACTTGATACAGGAAAAACGTCGTGTTGCTTTCGTCGAGTGGCCAACTTTCATTCCAGCACTAGCGGCTTGATTCTGTGTGGGAGAGCTGTTGCAACATACATGTACCTGTGTTAAGACTTTGATTGACATATGGCATTTTGAGTCCTTCCTTGAATCAATTTTTCAATGAACATCAAAAGCGCATGCTCAGAACGAACGTGATGTACAGGTAACAGCAGAAACAACCCCACATATTTGCATACAGGTGATTATTCTTAGACGCCGTGATTCCCGCCCGTAAAACAAAGCATACTTGAGTAAGCAGGCACGATAACTGAGACAAGTGATTTTTATTAATCAGTGACATGACCAATAATTCAAAAGTCTGCACAAGAAAAAAAAGTCCAACACAAATCTCATTGCATCTTCTGACAATTACAGGAAATATATTACGGATCTGTGTGTGGCAGTGATCCGTCACAGCGCAGCTCCATCACAAACTGGATTTGTTTTTTTCAACATTTGTCATTATAAAAAAGCGACGAAGCACTCCCTTTTCCTGAGTATTGCGACGGAAACGGAGGTGCTTGGGGCAAATTTCCTGTAAAGAACCAAAACCTTTTGCAGGCGTTTACTCTGTAAATCGAGTTTTGTTTTTTCCATTTCACCAGGGGGTGGATTTTTCCCTTGAGTCTCTTACAACGGAGATGAAAAGCAAAGATGTCCGCGCCTAAAGAGGGAGTGGGTGAGTGCTGGTGATGCCTTCCTGACGGCCAGTATTAACCTGACCAACACAGGAGTGGGTGAGAGGTGATGCCTTTCTGAAGGCCAGCAGCGACCAACGCAGGAGTGAGTGAGAGTTGATGCCTTCCTGAAGGCCAACATTGACCAACGTAGGAGTGGGTGAGAGGTGATGCCTTCCTGAAGGCCAGCAGTGACCAACGTAGGAGTGGGTGAGAGGTGATGCCTTCCTGAAGGCCAGCAGTGACCAACGTAGGAGTGAGTGAGAGGTGATGTCTTCCTGAAGGCCAGTAGTAACCTGACCTACACAGGAGTGAGTGAGAGGTGATGTCTTCCTGAAGACCAGTAGTAACCTGACAAACACAGGAGTGAGTGAGAGGTGATGCCTTCCTGAAGGCCAGCAGTGACCAACGTAGGAGTGGGTGAGAGGTGATGATGCCTTCCTGAAGGCCAGCAGTGACCAACGCAGGAGTGGGTGAGAGGTGATGATGCCTTCCTGAAGGCCAGCAGTGACCAACGCAGAAGTGGGTGAGAGTTGATGCCTTCCTGAAGGCCAGCAGTGACCAACGCAGGAGTGGGTGAGAGGTGATGATGCCTTCCTGAAGGCCAGCAGTGACCAACGCAGGAGTGGGTGAGAGTTGATGCCTTCCTGAAGGCCAGCAGTGACCAACGCAGGAGTGAGTGAGAGGTAATGTCTTCCTGAAGGCCAGCAGTGATCTCATCAACACAAGAGTTGTTGAGAGGTGATGATGTCTTCATGAAGACCGGTAGTCACCTGACCCACACAGGAGTGGATGAGAGGTGGTGATGCCTTCCTGAAGACCAGCAGTGATCTCATCAACACAGGAGTGTGTGAGAGGTGATGGTGGCTTCCTAAAGACCGGTACTGATGAACACAGGAGTGGGTGAGTGGTGATGCCTTTCTGAAGGCCAGCAGTGATTTCATCAACACAAGAGTGGGTGAGAGGTGATGATGCCTTCCTGAAGACCGGTAGTCACCTGCCCCACGCAGGAGTGAATGAGTGGCAATGCTTTCCTGAAGACCGGTAGTGACCAACACAGGGGTGGGTGAGTCGAGGCCGTGCTGTAATGACCGATGTGCTTTGACGTTCATCCATCTCGCTTTCGCATTAGGGAGATGGGCGAGGGAGCCGGTGGGAAAAAGGGCAACGGTCGAATTACACGGAGGAGATTCCCAGCGCTGGGCCCATGTAAAAGCTGCATAATTCCCGCCAGCCTTGACCCCAGCCCGAAGCTGGCATTTTGTGCTCATTTTTGCAGGAGATTTGCCCGTCAATCAACTCTGACAGCTCGGGTAAGATGCCGATTGCCCGCAGGAAGTAGACGTCACAGCCGTGGCCTGAAGGTCATGACTTTCTCCAGGGTTAACGACCTGTTGACCTCCCTGCACGATAAGCAAGAGATGCACGCACGTAGTGCACGTAGTTGTAATTCTCTGGGGCAATCAACGTCAAAACGAATGAGAGAGCATGCAGGCAAGGCGAATCGAGATAGGGCCAGGACTTACAATTCCCGCAGTGGAAAATAGGCATGACTTCATCCATCATGGCCGTCCGGATGTTGCTGAAGACGCTTTTATGGTTTCCGTTATGGAAGCGTCTCTTTCCATCAACTCCGGTGACATCAGGGTCCGTCTTACTGCCAGTGTCTGCGTGTCCTGCATTCTTAGGTGTCTCTTGCGCGGAGTGACGCTGTCTGGGATTCTCTTTCATGACTATGCACACGCATGTTTCGCTTAGTTGTAAATCTCTGAGGGGGGAAAGATAGAACGTGTGAGAAGACATAATGCTGGTATGAAACAAGCGCCCAAACGTTTACTTTATCTTAGCATCCTCACTGCCATATGATCATGTTTCTTTGCTTGAATAGGAATAGACGTGTTAATGTTTTTGAGTTGATAACTGGTGAACAGTAATACCATCTTGCGAGGATACGAGGTTACGCATGTCGATGACAGCAGATGCCAACTGACATTAATGTGCTCTATCTTGCGTGAAGATGCGCACTAAACTAATTCTATCACATGCCCCAAGCATGGAGTCGTTACGTAATAGCGTAAGCGCAGTCAAGGAAGCTGTAGTTCACCTCTTACACAGGATAACCTCAGCATTACGTCAGGATGACAAACATGTTATCTTCGTGTTAGCAGAAGAAGTGTTTGCAAAAAAAATTAAAGAGCGCCATACCAGACGAATATGTATAGAAGAAAACATCTTATTTCCGTTCTACTTTACAAGAAAGATGGTGTCGGATGACAGTTATGAGATTTGAGAACACTTTGTGAGGAGGCACTGCAGTGAATAAGATTTACAAACATTGCAAACACAGATTTGCAACATTTCTATTTGGATTATCGACAGCCTATCGGGCGAATCACAGTTGCTAAGAGTGGGCTATTTCAGGACGTTTTCTGAACTATCAACACTGGGTTCTATATCTGAATACTTTGAAATCATATCCCTTCTCAAAATGCAATGAAAGCTCTCCGATGGCATTCCTAACCGACATTCCTGTCTGCAGGATGTACAGATAAAAGTACCCATCACGCGTGTTGTTGTGGTGTTTGAATCACTGAGACATCGCGTACCACCTCTTATTATCTCTCATCTAGATATTCATGTCGTGGCAGTGAAACCATACGCCGCATGCTCGCTGCAGGAGGGATTAGATTTAATCCCAAAACTGTCTGGCAAGCTTTGATCTATGGCACCTTGCTCTTTGCCTCCCTGCCAGCACTCATGTTCCATTAATGAAATCCAGTTGCCATATTTCTGCTTCTGTTTCAGGTAGGGTTAAGTGGGGGATTGAGTGGAAGACGATGAGAGAGAGAGAGAGAGAGAGATAGAGAACTGAATTGAATTGAATTGAATTGAATTGAACTGAACTTAATTAATTGATTTGATTTGAATAAACTATATATAAAACAAAAGAAATTCATAATTTAGGCATAGCTGACTGTCTTACCTTCAGCCCTTGGTAAAGTAAACCCCACTCTCACCCCCACCCCCACCCCCATCCCTACTCCGACTCCACTAAAGTAAATAACATTAGTAACAAAATAAATGTCATAAATTCATGTACACACACGCACACACACACACACACACACACACACACACACACACACACAAACACAGAGAGAGAGAGAGAGAGAGAGAGAGAGAGAGAGAGAGAGAGAGAGAGAGAGAGAGAGAGAGAGAAGGGGGGGGGAGGCAGTGTGTCTTGTTCTTAACGTTAAAAACAAGTACATAGCTGCTGACTTTATAATGTTAGCATTTTCCTTTGTCATTGCCTTCACATCCAAATGATCTTAGGGTTTATTACATAGAGAGTATATTTTTGTCCTAAATCCTTGTGTAAGAAAACAAGAATCCCGGAGGCTTTCAGCCAGAAACGTAAATGATGTCTGTTTTCAACGTAGCTTGATAAGGAAGAGAGTTCATTTTTTACGTCATTAGTCCTCTGAAAAGCGTTTTCTAGAAAGTTATTTCTTCTCATCCGCTTTTTTGGTAGATCGTTTTTTACGCAACCCCCGAGGGTTTCGTATGAATCATAAGGTCCTGAACGCTGTCAGGTTTAGAGCTAAATCGTGCTGTACGTATTGAATTTCGTGTCTTTATGTCGTAAGAAAACTTTGAATGCGGCACTTCTTGTGTGTGTGTGTGTGTGTGTGTATGTGTGTGTGTGTGTGTGTGTGTGTGTGTGAGAGAGAGAGAGAGAGAGAGAGAGAGAGAGAGAGAGAGGGAGGGAGTATGAGTGGGTGGGTGGATGGATGGATGGATGGGTGGGTAAGTGGATGGATGGATGGATGGATGGATGGATGGATGGATGGATGGATGGATGGATGGATGGATGGATGGATGGATGGATGGATGGATGGATGGATGGATGGATGGATGGATGGATGGATGGATGGATGGATGGATGGATGGCTGGCTGGCTGGCTGGATGGATGGATGGATGATGGATGGATAGATAGATAGTTATGTCAATTGCAACTCCCAGACAACAATCAAACCCAGCCGTAACCCCTTCAGTCTGAAGTCCACGAACGGCAAACGACGAGCTCTGTAGAGTCCCTCTGCTCAGTGCAAACCATTTCTGATTATCAAAACGATTTCAAAACGACGGCGAGAATCAATTTTATTCGGAAAGATAAAACAGTAGCGCAGTTCTCCGAGGTACGTTTTGATCTCTTGACATTTGCGAGTGTGCGAAAATTGTGATGTAGCTTTGAAATAATGATCGGCTGGCGAGGAAACCCAGAAAACTTTTACCAGGGAACAACGCAGCCGCCATTCAGCGTGGCTGAGACTATAGTGCATATAGTCTCAGCGACAGGTTGGTCACGTGATAGCCTTAATTCTTCTATAACATGCATACCACCATTCAACGCTGAGTCTCAGCCACGCTGAATGGCCTATCACATCGTTGAGTGTATTCCTCCGCTTGTTGTGATACACGAGATACTGGCAGCCATCTTTTCGTCAGTTCATTTTCTAAACATAGATTTCCCATAAATGTAAAACTTGTATGCTGTAAAACTCGAATCACAAGAGTGTAATATAGTGAACTCTACTAATTATAAGGACTTTGAATACAACAGCAACAATTATACTTCATTGTGCGATTAAGGCAACCAATCCCGTCTGCATAATGATAATCTTTTGGACCGATAGTACAATACGCCCAGAAACCTGCTGAGTGCTTTTACTGATGAGGAATCATTAATCTAATGTATGCTAAGAAGGATTAAACTTAGAAAAACTGATTCTGAGCTCTCCGATGATATCGAACTTCGGAATCGGACGGATTCCTACAGAAGAAACTTCCACTCGATCAACGTTCAACACAGACAACAGTGAGTAAAATCTTCCTTATACTTCTAGATCACGAATGATCGAAGTGTGGACTCAGCAGCTCGTCAAACAGCGTGAAGGCAGTTAGACCACAGGTTCCGGCCAGAAAGCATTTACTTGCGAGAGTATAACCATAGATTCACGAAACCAGCCCGGAGCCATAGGAATCCTTTTCGCTGCGTTTATACTGACTAGTTCCAAAGATTGCGTGTATACACAAGCACACGTGCTGAAGGCAGTTTGCAACCTTATTGACGATGTTCGCGCTAAAAGTAGTTCTCAAATGATTTCCTGAAAATCTCATAGATTAGTTTTATTAGAACACCAAATTTGTGTTTATCTATCGGGATAAATAATTGTAGTGAAATAGAATCGTCTCTTTTTACTCTCAATGGTCTTTTGATCATGTTGAATTTTGATTGGTAAAATAATTGGAATGTGGGGCCGAAGTCACGTGACCAACCTGTATCAGAGATACTATATCTCTGTGTTCAGAATACGCAGCCGGTTGTCATTGACGAAGCAAGCAGGTGTCCCCTTTCTTTATGGAAAACACAGCGAATTTTGCTCTACACGAAACGCGCACGACTGACAGTTCGGTAAAACACACACACACACACACACACACACACACACACACACACACACACACACACACACACACACACACTCACACACACACACAAAACCCGTCTTTGAATGGTTTTCATGCCACGTTCTCTGCATTTTCCAAAGCAATCCATCCCACGCACACACAGCGTGAAAGTCCAGTCCGAGAACAGCATTCGTCATCGCAAAATAGGATAGCTTCGTGTGATTGCCTTTTAATTTCCATGAATGGTATGACCATGTGTTGTAAATCGTGCTTATAAGGAGGTCAAACAAAGAAGTAAACAAACCGGCAAACAAAGAAAGAAGTCAGTCCAAACAAGTTCAACCTATAACGACATGTTTCAAGTCCAAGTCTAACCTATAACGACATGTTTCAAGTCCAAGTCTAACCTGTAACGACATGTTTTAAGTCCAAGTCTAACCTGTAACGACATGTTTTAAGTCCAAGTCTAACCTGTAACGACATGTTTTAAGTCCAAGTCTAACCTGTAACGACATGTTTTAAGTCCAAGTCTAACCTGTATAGACACGCTTTAAGTCCAAGTCTAACCTATAACGACATGTTTTAAGTCCAAGTCTAACCTGTAACGACACGCTTTAAGTCCAAGTCTAACCTATAACGACATGTTTTAAGTCCAAGTCTAACCTGTAGCGACACGTTTCAAGTCCAAGTCTAACCTGTAACGACATGTTTTAAGTCCAAGTCTAACCTGTAACGACACGCTTTAAGTCCAAGTCTAACCTGTAGCGACACGTTTCAAGTCCAAGTCTAACCTGTAGCGACACGTTTCAAGTCCAAGTCTAACCTGTAACACCATGTTTTAAGTCCAAGTCTAACCTGTAACGACACGCTTTAAGTCCAAGTCTAACCTATAACGACACGTTTTAAGTCCAAGTCTAACCTGTAAAGATATGTTTTAAGTCCAAGTCTTACCTATAACATATTTTAAGTCCAAGTCTAACCTGTAACGACACGTTTCAAGTCCAAGTCTAACCTGTAACGACATGTTTCACGTCCAAGTCTAACCTGTAACGATATGTTTTAAGTCCACGTCTAACCTATAACGACATGTTTTAAGTCCAAGTCTAA
>JAWQFJ010033613.1:27500-30573 GCA_034096865.1 Theodoxus fluviatilis
TGGAGCATGGAGACGTGTATCACAGGACGAGATGGAGCATGGAGACGTGTATCACAGGGCGAGATGGAGCATGGAGACGTGTATCACAGGACGAGATGGAGCATGGAGACGTGTATCACAGGACGAGATGGAGCATGGAGACGTGTATCACAGGACGAGATGGAGCATGGAGACGTGTATCACATGACGAGATGGAGCATGGAGACGTGTATCACATGACGAGATGGAGCATGGAGACGTGTCTCAAAGGACGAGATGGAGCATGGAGACGTGTATCACAGGACGTGATGGAGCATGGAGACGTGTATCACAGGACGAGATGGAGCATGGAGACGTGTATCACAGGACGAGATGGAGCATGGAGACGTGTATCACAGGACGAGATGGAGCATGGAGACGTGTATCACAGGACGAGATGGAGCATGGAGACGTGTATCACAGGACGAGATGGAGCATGGAGACGTGTATCACATGACGAGATGGAGCATGGAGACGTGTATCACAGGACGAGATGGAGCATGGAGACGTGTATCACAGGACGAGATGGAGCATGGAGACGTGTATCACAGGACGAGATGGAGCATGGAGACGTGTATCACAGGACGAGATGGAGCATGGAGACGGGTATCACATGACGAGATGGAGCATGGAGACGTGTATCACATGACGAGATGGAGCTTGGAGACGTGTATCACATGACAAGATGGAGCATGGAGACGTGTATCACATGTCGAGATGGAGGATGGATAGTTGTATCACAGGTCGTGATGGAGCATAGAGACGTGTATCACAGGACGAGATGGAGCATGGAGACGTGTATCACATGTCGAGATGGAGCATGGAGACGTGTATCACAGGACGAGATGGAGCATGGAGACGTGTATCACAGGACGTGATGGAGCATGGAGACGTGTATCACATGTCGAGATGAAGCATGGAGACGTGTATCACAGGACGTGATGGAGCATGGAGACATGTATCACAGGACGATATGGAGCATGGAGACGTGTATCACATGTCGAGATGAAGCATGGAGACGTGTATCACAGGACGAGATGGAGCATGGAGACGTGTATCACAGGACGAGATGGAGCATGGAGACGTGTATCACAGGTCGTGATGGAGCATAGAGACGTGTATCACATGACGAGATGGAGCATGGAGACGTGTATCACAGGACGAGATGGAGCATGGAGACGTGTATCACAGGACGAGATGGAGCATGGAGACGTGTATCACATGACGAGATGAATAATTCAGACATTTCTAACTTCAGTCTTTTCTCACTCCAAAAGGTGTGACTGCTTTTTTCTGACTGGATGCAGATGAGTTATGTTCGGCTGTGAGAATGTGGATGCTGGTGTTAGAAAACAGCACAAGGAAACTTTGACCGTCATAGGACACAGGCCTCCCTCCACTCGTTGTGTAAGGGATGAGCATTTTTTCCATTTCTCTGGCATCGGTACAGTCAAGGAATCCTGAAAAATCCTGTATGGCGATGTGACTGTCTGACAGTTCCATTTCCATCTCTGCAAAACATGGCATTACTATCATTCAGGTTCTGTGTAAAAATAATCAGACCGCAAGTGAATAGCGTCGACATGAAAGCTCCTTCGATCCTTGTGATGACAAGCTTGAGCATCGATTTTCCCGTGTGTAGTGCGATGAAGTATGAAAGTCGGATGGATAAAAGCAATCTTTTCAGTACACGCCACGCAAGTCCCACACTTTGATCTTGGTGATGACAAGTCAGATAAAAATGTCCGACATTTCGAAGGTGGTTAAATCAAACGTAACATTTCCCTACTTCTTTGGAAGGTTTTTTCACTTGACGTATGGAGATGAAAGTTTCTTTATGAACCAGTGAAAATGCAGTCACATGTCAGTGAGGCACTGAGTATGCGGTGGATTTTAGTTCAAGTTGCGTCAAAATGACGCACTGACGAAATGGAGCGCGTTAAGGAGCGATCATTGGGCAATTAATCCATCAGTGCACGTGTGCGTGCGTGCGTGTGTGCATATGTGCGTGTGTGAGTGAGTGAGTGCGTTTGTAAGGGCACACATGCATGAGTTGGTGGGTGGGTGGGAGGGAGGGAGAGAGAGAGAGAGAGAGAGAGAGAGAGAGAGAGAGAGAGAGAGAGAGAGAGAGAGAGAGTTAATGAGTGAGTTAATGAGTGAGTTAATGAGTGAGTGAGTGAGTGAGTGAGTGAGTGAGTGAGTGAGTGAGTGAGTGAGTGAGTGAGTGAGTGAGTGAGTGAGTGAGTGAGTGAGTGAGTGAGTGAGTGAGTGAGTGAGTGAGTGAGTGAGTGAGTGAGTGAGTGAGTGAGTGAGTGAGTGAGTGAGTGAGTGAGTGAGTGAGTGAGTGAGTGAGTGAGTGAGTGAGTGAGTGAGTGAGTGAGTGAGTGAGTGAGTGAGTGAGTGAGTGAGTGGAGGAGTGAGTGAGTGAGTGAGTGAGTGAGTGAGTGAGTGAGTGAGTGAGTGAGTGAGTGAGTGAGTGAGTGAGTGAGTGAGTGAGTGAGTGAGTGAGTGAGTGAGTGAGTGAGTGAGTGAGTGAGTGAGTGAGTGAGTGAGTGAGTGAGTGAGTGAGTGAGTGAGTGAGTGAGTGAGTGAGTGAGTGAGTGAGTGAGTGAGTGAGTGAGTGAGTGAGTGAGTGAGTGAGTGAGTGAGTGAGTGAGTGAGTGAGTGAGTGAGTGAGTGAGTGAGTGAGTGAGTGAGTGAGTGAGTGAGTGAGTGAGTGAGTGAGTGAGTGGGTGAGCGAATGAACGGTCAAATTAATGAGTGAGCGAGTGATGTATTAAGCGAATGAGTGAGTAGATATGTAATAAATTTTGTACTTGATGAAGTTAATAATTAATTTAGAATATTATTGATAAAATAAAATCGAAACCTTTCTTACACTATAAAAGAGCATGATTAATTTACAGGAAAAAAAATTAATTGCAGCGTAGACAAGACCTTCAAGAAGAATGTTTCAAAAGCAAAGGCAACTCACAAACATGTTATTTTCACGAAAAGGTCGTAGAAATGAGACATTTAATAAAAACCGCTGGCGCTGAACCTCCAGGTTTTGGCA
>JAWQFJ010033615.1:10000-18177 GCA_034096865.1 Theodoxus fluviatilis
CATTGGTTCCCTGACTACTTCTTTGTGTAGCTTTCACTGGTTTCGTGACTACTTCTTTGTGTAGCTTTCATTGGTTCCCTGACTACTTCTTTGTGTAGCTTTCATTGGTTCCCTGACTACTTCTTTGAGTAGCTTTCATTGGTTCCTGACTACTTCTTTGTGTTGCTTTCATTGGTTCCCTGACTACTTCTTTGTGTAGCTTTCATTGGTTCCCTGACTACTTCTTTGAGTAGCTTTCATTGGTTCCCTGACTACTTCTTTGTGTAGCTTTCATTGGTTTCCTGACTACTTCTTTGTGTTGCTTTCATTGGTTCCCTGACTACTTCTTTGTGTAGCTTTCATTGGTTCCCTGACTACTTCTTTGTGTAGCTTTCATTGGTTCCCTGACTACGTCTTTGTGTAGCTTTCATTGGTTTCCTGACTACTTCTTTGTGTAGCTTTCATTGGTTCCCTGACTACTTCTTTGTGTAGCTTTCATTGGTTCCCTGACTACTTCTTTGTGTAGCTTTCATTGGTTCCCTGACTACTTCTTTGTGTAGCTTTCATTGGTTTCCTGACTACTTCTTTGTGTAGCTTTCATTGGTTCCCTGACTACTTCTTTGTGTAGCTTTCATTGGTTCCCTGACTACTTCTTTGTGTAGCTTTCATTGGTTCCCTGACTACTTCTTTGTGTAGCTTTCATTGGTTCCTGACTACTTTTTTGTGTAGCTTTCATTGGTTCCCTGACTACTTCTTTGTGTAGCTTTCATTGGTTCCCTGACTACTTCTTTGTGTAGCGTTCATCGGTTCCCTGACTACTTCTTTGTGTAGCTTTCATTGGTTGCCTGACTACATCTTTGTGTAGCTTTCATTGGTTCCCTTTCACTTACTTTGTGTAGCTTTCATTGGTTCCCTGACTACTTCTTTGTGTAGCTTTCATTGGTTCCCTGACTACTTCTTTGTGTAGCTTTCATTGGTTCCCTTACTACTTCTTTGTGTAGCTTTCATTGGTTCCCTGACTACTTCTTTGTGTAGCTTTCATTGGTTTCCTGACTACTTCTTTGTGTAGCTTTCATTGGTTCCCTGACTACTTCTTTGTGTTGCTTTCATTGGTTCCCTGACTACTTCTTTGTGTAGCTTTCATTGGTTGCATGACTACTTCTTTGTGTAGCTTTCATTGGTTCCCTGACTACTTCTTTGTGTAGCTTTCATTGGTTTCCTGACTACTTCTTTGTGTAGCTTTCATTGGTTCCCTGACTACTTCTTTGTGTAGCTTTCATTGGTTCCCTGACTACTTCTTTGTGTAGCTTTCATTGGTTCCCTGACTACTTCTTTGTGTAGCTTTCATTGGTTCCCTTGCACTTCTTTGTGTAGCTTTCATTGGTTCCCTGACTACTTCTTTGTGTAGCTTTCATTGGTTCCCTGACTACTTCTTTGTGTAGCTTTCATTGGTTCCCTGACTACTTCTTTGTGTAGCTTTCATTGGTTCCCTGACTACTTCTTTGTGTAGCTTTCATTGGTTCCCTGACTACTTCTTTGTGTAGCTTTCATTGGTTCCCTGACTACTTCTTTGTGTAGCTTTCATTGGTTCCCTGACTACTTTCTTTGTGTAGCTTTCATTGGTTTCCCTACTACTTCTTTGTGTAGCTTTCATTGGTTCCCTGACACTTCTTGTGTAGCTTTCGTTGGTTTCCCTGAATACTTCTTGTGTAGCTTTCATTGGTTCCCTGACTACTTCTTTGTGTAGCTTTCATTGGTTTCCTGACTATACCTTGGCGTAAACTTCCTGCGTAGTTTACAGTGCAACTTATCTTTCTCTTTGTTTTGTCTTTTGTTAGTTTTATAATATCATGTAGTTTGGTGGCAGGTATCCACATTATGTAGGCAAATTTCGGGGCGAGCTATTTTGCGTATTTATTTTAAAACGGAAAAATAAGTGGACGAGTGTTCTTTGGTTAATAGTAGAACATACATTACGACTTCACATAGACTGTCTGTGAATCTATTATGAAGTTTTACTAAACCATTACTACCACCATCACCACAACCCACTACCCCACTACCCCACCACTACTACACAACCACCATCACCACTGCCACCATCACCACTGCCACCACCACCACCATCACCACCACCACTACACCACTACCACTGCCACTACACCACCACACCACCACCATCACTACAGCGCCAACAGCCACCACACCACCGTCACCACTATCTGATCATCACCATCTCTACAACCACTACGCCGCCACCACTACACCACCATAACTACACCACCACCACTACTACCACCCCGCCACCACCACTACCTCATTATCACAACCACCACCACAATACCATCACCACCACCACAATTACACCACCACCATCACCGCCACCACTACACCACCACAACCGCCACCGCAACACCACCACCACCATCACTACACCACCACCACCACCACCACTACACCACCACCACCAACAACACTACCTCATCATAACCACCACACCACTATCTCATCATCACCATCACTACAATCACTACACCATCACCACTACACCACCACCACTACACCACCACCAACACTACACCACCACCACTACACCACCACCACTACTACCACCCCGCCACCAACACTACCTCATTATCACCACCACCCCCACAATACCATCACCACCACCACAATTACACCACCACCATCACCGCCACCACTACACCATCACAACCGCCACCGCAACACCGCCACCACCATCACTACACCACCACCACCACCACCACTACTACACCACCACCACTACACCACCACCACTACACCACCACCACCCCTATACCACCAACACCACAACTACACCACTACACCACCACAACACCACCACCACTACACCACCACCACCACTACACCACCACCACCACTACACCATCACAACCGCCACCGCAACACCACAACCACCACCACTACACCACCACCACCACCACTACACAACCACCACCACTACACCACCACCACCACTACACAACCACCACCACTACACCACCAACATCACAACTAGGCCACTACACCACCACTACACCATCACCACTACACCACCACAACTACACCACCACCACTACACCACCACCCCTACACCACCACCACCACTACACCACGACCAGATTCGCCACCACAACACCACCGCCACTATCACCAAACCACCACTACACCACCACCACCACCACCACCACTACACCACCACCACCACCACCACCACCACCATTACACCACCACCACCACTACATCACCACCACTACACCACCTCCAGATCCGCCACCACAACACCACCACCACTATCGCCACACCACCACCACTACCATCACCACTACACAACCACTAGATCCATCACCACTACACCACCACTAGATCCACCACAATTACACACACACTAGATCCACAACCACTACACCGTCATCAGATCCATCACCACTACACCACCACTAGATCCACCACCACTACACCACCACTAGAACCACCACCACTACACCACCACTAGATTCACCACAACTACACCACCACTAGAACCACCACCGTTACACCACCACTAGATTCACCACCACTACACCACCACTAGATCCACCACCACTAGATCCACCACCACTACACTATCATTACACCACCACTAGATCCACCACCATTACACCACCACTACACCACCACTAGATTCACCACCACTACACCACCACTAGATCTACCACCACTAGATCCACCACCACTACACCATCATTACACCACCACTAGATCCACCACCATTACACCACCACTAGATCCACCACCACTACAACACCACTAGATCCACCACCACTACACCATCACTACATCACCATCAGATCTGCCACTACCACACGACCACCACCTTAACACCACCATCACCACTACCACCATCAACACTCACCACCACCACCGCCATCACCACTACACCACCACCACCACTATAACACCACCACCACACCCCCACCACCATTGCCACACCACCACCACCATCGCCACACCACTACCACCATCACCACCAACATCACCACTACTACAACACCACCACCATCACCACATCACCACCACCACCATCACCACTACACCACCACCAGATCCGCCACCACAACACCACCACCACCACCACTACACCACCACCACCACCATCACCACACCACCATCACCACACCACCATCACCATCGCCACACCACCACCGCCACCACCATCACCACACCACCATCACTACACCGCCACCAGATCCACCTCTACGACACCATCAACACTACACCACCACCACCACACTACCACCACCACCATCACCACACCACCACCACCACCATCACCATCGCCACACCACCACCACTACACCACCACCGGATCCACCACCACTACACCACCACCACCCCTACACCACTACCACTACACCACCGCCATTGCCCCCGCCACCACTACTGCTGCTGCTTCTGCTGTGACGTCATGCAGCTGCTGAATCCCGTGCCCTACGACCGGGAGGACGCGTTGCTGTTCACCAACCACACTCGCATCCACGTGGACGACCTTCGCTTTGACCCCTCGACCTCTGGCCCCCAGAACCACACGGAGGAGAAGGTGGACTACCGACTGTACCTGAGTGAGTGCTGTTGTCTGTCTCTGTGGTGGTAGGCCGGTAGGACGGTAGGCCGGTAGGACGGTAGGACGGTAGGACGGTAGGACGGTAGGCCGGTAGGACGGTAGGCCGGTAGGCCGGTAGGCCGGTAGGACGGTAGGACGGTAGGCCGGAAGGACGGTAGGACGATAGGCCGGTAGGACGGTAGGCCGGTAGGCCGGTAGGCCGGTAGGATGGTAGGCCGGTAGGCCGTGCTTGAGGGCGGCACACAGGGAAGGCGTCGATAGGACGTCTTGGCAGGGAACAACGTATTTGAAGACAGTGCGTTTTAACATGACGCGACAAAGCACAGCACAACATAGCATGACACGACATGACATGACACGACATGACACGACACGACACGACACGACATGACATGACATGACATGACATGACATGACATGACATGACATGACATGACATGACATGACATGACATGACATGACACGACATGACACGACATGACATGACACGACAAGACACGACACGACATGACACGACACGACACGACACGACAAGACACGACACGACACGACATGACATGACACGACACGACATGACATGACACGACATGACATGACGCGATGTGACGCGACATGACACGACATGACACGACATGACATGACATGACACGACACGACATGACACGACATGACATGACACGACACGACACGACACGACACGACCTGACATGACATGACACGACACGACATGACGTGACAGATACGACACGACACGACATGACATGACATGACATGACATGACATGACATGACACGACATGACATGACACGACACGACATGACATGACACGACATGACATGACACGGCATGACACGACATGACATGACATGACACGACATGACACGACACGACACGACACGACACGACATGACATGACACGACGTGACATGACACAACATGACACGACACGACACGACACGGCACGACACGACATGACACGACAAAACATGACATGACACGACACGACACGACATAACATGACACGACACGACACGACACGACACGACACAACATGAAATGAAATGACACGACACGACACGACATGACGCGACATGACATGACACGACACGACACGACACGACATGACATGACATGACATGTTACGACATGACATGACACGACACGACATGACACGACACGACACGACACGACATGACATGACATGACATGACACGACATGACGTGACACGACACGACACGACATGACATGACATGTCACGACACGACATGACACGACATGACATGAATCGACACGACACGGCACGGCACGACACGACATGACATGACACGACACGACATGACACGTCACGACATGACACGACACGACACGACACGACACGACATGACATGACATGACACGACATGACACGACATGACATGACGCGACATGACACGACACGACACGACACGACACGAAATGACATGACACGACACGACATGACACGACATTACACGACACGACATGACACGACATGACATGACACGACATGACGCGACATGACGCGACATGACGCGACATGACACGACATGACATGACACGACATGACACGACACGACACGACACGACACGATATGACGCGACATGACGCGACATGACACGACACGACACGAAATGACATGACACGACACGACATGACACGACACGACACGACATGGCATGACATGACATGACATGACATGACACGACACGACGCGACACGACACGACATGACACGACACGACACGACATGACACGACACGACATGACACGACATGACACGACACGACATGACACGACATGACACGACACGACACGACATGACACGACATGACACGACACGACATGACATGACACGACATGACACGACATGACACGACATGACACGACACGACATGACACGGCATGCCACGACACGACATGACACGACATGACATGGCACGACATGACATGACGCGACATGACATGACATGACACGACATGACACGACACGACACGACACGACATGGCACGACACGACATGACACGACATGACACGGCACTACATGACACTACACGACATGACACGACACGACACGACATGACACGACACGACATGACACGACATGACACGACATGACACGACATGACACGACACGACACGACACGACACGACATGACACGACATGACACGACACGACACGACACGACACGACATGACACGACATGACACGACATGACACGACACGACATGACACGACATGACACGACACGACACGACACGACACGACATGACACGACACGACATGACACGACACGACATGACATGACATGACATGACACACGACATGACATGACACGACATGACATGACACGACACGACATGACACGACATGACATGACACGACACGACATGACACGACACGACATGACACGACACGACATGACATGACACGACACGACACGACATGACACGACACGACATGACACGAACACGACACGACACGACACGACATGACATGACAATAATAACAACAATTGTTGTTCGTCGAAACATTGGAAATACACAGTTGTTGTAATACACTGGTGCTGCAGCTGCACAGAAATTTCAAGGGAACCATTGGGATTCGTTTCCATCACGAGTTTGCGAGCGAACGTCCTTCACCAGATGAGATTCTCCATGATTTATATTTGGGTGACATCATCATTGCAGGCATTTGCATCGTGCAGACACAACGTTGCTTACAGATATTAAGACCAAAGGTTATACACTTAGAATGGGGGTAAGCACGGTGTCGGAAGTCAAGAACAAACTGCTCTTCAAGAATGATAGTTGTACAGAACACTTAAGGCTGTTGGTATCAATGAGTGGTGGTATCTGGCTGCGTGTTTAGGGAGGACGGAATCTCTGACTGCGGGTTTTTTTTTCTTCTGTGGAATTCTGTGTGATGAAGCTGTTCTGAATCTGTCATGATAATGGATGAGTCCTTCCTCACTCGATTTTTGTTGATTTGAAACATGTTTGTTGGCGAGTTCCGGTGATATACTGTAGCTTGCTTTCTTTGTCAGTTTGATTTGTGTGTGGTGTTTCTCGCATGGCGTTTCCTCCCAACAAACGACAGCATACATTACTACGTTTCTCACGACTGCACCGTCAAGTCCTCTGTACCGCTCTGTCTACTCCAGCAGATTTGTCTTCGCAGAGAGTATAGTCTGGCCTCGATTCCGTGTGTGTATTGTGCAGGCATAGTCTACTACAACCACACTACTGCTACTGTATGTGTATTGTGCAGACAAAGTCTACTACATGTGCAAGGAGACTACTGCTACTGAATGTGTATTGTGCAGGCATATTCTAATACTGCTACTGAACGTGTATTGTGAGGGCAGAGTCTACTATACCGGCACTACTGCTACCATATGTGTATTGTGAGGGCAGAGTCTACTATACCGGCACTACTGCTACCATATGTGTATTGTGAGGGCAGAGACTACTATACCGGCACTACTGCTACCGTATGTGTATCGTGAGGGCAGAGACTACTATACAGACACTACTGCTACCGTATGTGTCGCAGT
>JAWQFJ010033616.1:0-20000 GCA_034096865.1 Theodoxus fluviatilis
GTGTGTGTATGAGTTTGTGTATGTGTGTGTGTATGTGTGAATGTGTGTATGTATGTATGTATATGTGTGTGAGTATGTGCGCGTGTGTATGTGTGTGAGTGTGTGTGTGTGTGAGTGTGTGTGAGTGTGTGTGTGTGTTTGTGTATGTGTGTATTTGTGTATGTGTGTATGTGTATGCGTGTGTGTTTGTGTGTATGTCTGGGTGTAAGTGTGTGTGAATGTGTGTTCAAGAGTGTGTGTGTGTGCTCTCTGTGTCCTGTCTCGCCATTTCTGCCCACAGACGAGCAGACGCCTCTGACTGTGGTGACGGTGGAGCGGGGCCGGAGCTACCGAGTGCGAGTGGTGGGCGTCAACCACAACTGCCCCTTCCAGCTGTCCGTGGACCGGCACCAGCTCACGCTCATCGCCGCTGACGGGAGCCCTGTCCAACCCCGAGTCCTTGACGCATTCATCCTGTTAACAGGTAGGGGAGAGAGAGAGAGAGAGAGAGAGAGAGAGAGAGAGAGAGAGAGAGAGAGAGAGGATTTAGGAGACAGACACACAGACACATAGACAGACAGACAGGCAGGCAGACAGACAGACTCACAGACACGTTTGAAGGGCTGGAAAGTTCCTGTAAATACTTTTTGTCTTTTTGTTTTGGCCCGTCGTAGTCGTTTGAACCAAAGCTAACGACACAAGGTTGCAGCCAATTAAATATCATGACAACGTGGGATGTTATATTGGCTGCGACCTTGTATCTTTAGCTTTGGTTTAAACGCCTACGACGGGCCGAAGCAAAAAGACAAAAAGTATTTACAGGAGCTTCCCAACCCCTCAAACATGTTTAGAATATACACCAGTTCCTGCCAGCCTACCCCCCACTGCTCTCCCCTCTTGCATGAGTAAGTCTACACGGTCAGCCCCTCAGCCTCTACTCGCTTGTTGAAACCATGTCTTTTGACAGGCGGAGATGGGCGAGCATACTTTTGGGGGTAGACAATGTGCGAGGCGCAGTGCCGTGGTTCTATCCCTGGGACGGAGAAATCTAAGTTTATGCAGACTCACAGACAGACAAACACATATACAATTACAGACACACACACACACACACACACACACATACACAGGCAGATAGACAAACATATAGACACACATATATACACACACACACACACACACACACACACACACACACACACACACACACACAGACACACACACAGAAATAAAGAGAGAGAACACTGCAGAAATCAAACAGCATTGGCTTTACCCAGACTTGGTAGTGCCAGTAAGCTCTGTACTCAACGCAGCAGGCATCATTGTGATTGTCAGGGGAGGTAACTGCATTTCACGCTGCAGGCGAGCGTTACGACTTCGTGCTGACTGCCAACCAGAGCGTGGGCAACTACTGGGTCAACGCCGTGGCCCTGGGCGACTGTCGCTTCGTCATGAAGTCCCAGACTGCCATCCTTCGCTACCAGGGGGCGCCAGACGAGGAGCCCGCTCAGAACGCTCCTACCGGTCGCGATGGTATTGTGAGTTGTCTCCCTTGACCAAGACATTCCTTCTTTTCGTGAAGCTTCAGGTGTAGCTTTTATTGGTTCCCTGACTACTTCTTTGTGTAGCTTTCATTGGTTCCCTGACTACTTCTTTGTGTAGCTTTCATTGGTTCCCTGACTACTTCTTTGTGTAGCTTTCATTGGTTTCCTGACTACTTCTCTGTGTAGCTCTCATTGGTTCCCTGACTACTTCTTTGTGTTGCTTTCATTGGTTCCCTGACTACTTCTTTGTGTAGCTTTCATTGGTTTCCTGACTACTTCTTTGTGTAGCTTTCATTGGTTCCCTGACTACTTCTTTGTGTAGCTTTCATTGGTTCCCTGACTACTTCTTTGTGTAGCTTTCATTGGTTCCCTGACTACTTCTTTGTGTAGCTTTCATTGGTTCCCTTTCACTTCTTTGTGTTGCTTTCATTGGTTCCCTGACTACTTCTTTGTGTAGCTTTCATTGGTTCCCTGACTACTTCTTTGTGTAGCTTTCATTGGTTCCCTGACTACTTCTTTGTGTAGCTTTCGTTGGTTCCCTGACTACGTCTTTGTGTAGCTTTCATTGGTTTCCTGACTACTTCTTCGTGTAGCTTTCGTTGGTTCCCTGACTACTTCTTTGTGTAGCTTTCATTGGTTCCCTGACTACTTCTTTGTGTTGCTTTCATTGGTTCCCTGACTACTTCTTTGTGTAGCTTTCACTGGTTTCTTGACTACTTCTTTGTGTAGCTTTCATTGGTTCCCTGACTACTTCTTTGTGTAGCTTTCATTGGTTCCCTGACTACTTCTTTGAGTAGCTTTCATTGGTTTCCTGACTACTTCTTTGTGTTGCTTTCATTGGTTCCCTGACTACTTCTTTGTGTAGCTTTCATTGGTTCCCTGACTACTTCTTTGAGTAGCTTTCATTGGTTCCCTGACTACTTCTTTGTGTAGCTTTCATTGGTTTCTTGACTACTTCTTTGTGTTGCTTTCATTGGTTCCCTGACTACTTCTTTGAGTAGCTTTCATTGGTTCCCTGACTACTTCTTTGTGTAGCTTTCATTGGTTCCCTGACTACGTCTTTGTGTAGCTTTCATTGGTTTCCTGACTACTTCTTTGTGTAGCTTTCATTGGTTCCCAGACTACTTCTTTGTGTAGCTTTCATTGGTTCCCTGACTACTTCTTTGTGTAGCTTTCATTGGTTCCCTGACTACTTCTTTGTGTAGCTTTCATTGGTTCCCTGACTACTTCTTTGTGTAGCTTTCATTGGTTCCCTGACTACTTCTTTGTGTAGCTTTCATTGGTTCCCTGACTACTTCTTTGTGTAGCTTTCATTGGTTCCCTGACTACTTCTTTGTGTAGCTTTCACTGGTTTCTTGACTACTTCTTTGTGTAGCTTTCATTGGTTCCCTGACTACTTCTTTGTGTAGCTTTCATTGGTTCCCTGACTACTTCTTTGTGTAGCGTTCATCGGTTCCCTGACAACTTCTTTGTGTAGCTTTCATTGGTTGCCTGACTACGTCTTTGTGTAGCTTTTATTGGTTCCCTTTCACTTCTTTGTGTAGCTTTCATTGGTTCCCTGACTACTTCTTTGTGTAGCTTTCATTGGTTCCCTGACTACTTCTTTGTGTAGCTTTCATTGGTTCCCTTTCACTTCTTTGTGTAGCTTTCATTGGTTCCCTGACTACTTCTTTGTGTAGCTTTCATTGGTTTCCTGACTACTTCTTTGTGTAGCTTTCATTGGTTCCCTGACTACTTCTTTGTGTTGCTTTCATTGGTTCCCTGACTACTTCTTTGTGTAGCTTTCACTGGTTTCTTGACTACTTCTTTGTGTAGCTTTCGTTGGTTCCCTGACTACTTCTTTGTGTAGCTTTCATTGGTTCCCTGACTACTTCTTTGTGTAGCTTTCATTGGTTCCCTGACTACTTCTTTGTGTAGCTTTCATTGGTTGCCTGACTACGTCTTTGTGTAGCTTTCATTGGTTCCCTGACTACTTCTTTGTGTAGCTTTCATTGGTTCCCTTTCACTTCTTTGTGTTGCTTTCATTGGTTCCCTGACTACTTCTTTGTGTAGCTTTCATTGGTTCCCTGACTACTTCTTTGTGTAGCTTTCATTGGTTCCCTGACTACTTCTTTGTGTAGCTTTCATTGGTTCCCTGACTACTTCTTTGTGTAGCTTTCATTGGTTCCCTGACTACTTCTTTGTGTAGCTTTCATTGGTTCCCTGACTACTTCTTTGTGTAGCTTTCATTGGTTCCCTGACTACTTCTTTGTGTAGCTTTCATTGGTTCCCTGACTACTTCTTTGTGTAGCTTTCATTGGTTCCCTTTCACTTCTTTGTGTAGCTTTCATTGGTTCCCTGACTACTTCTTTGTGTAGCTTTCATTGGTTCCCTGACTACTTCTTTGTGTAGCTTTCATTGGTTCCCTGACTACTTCTTTGTGTAGCTTTCGTTGGTTCCCTGACTACTTCTTTGTGTAGCTTTCATTGGTTCCCTGACTACTTCTTTGTGTAGCTTTCATTGGTTTCCTGACTATACCTTGGCGTAACTTCCTGCGTAGTTTACAGTGCAACTTATCTTTCTCTTTGTTTTGTCTTTTGTTAGTTTAATAATATCATGTAGTTTGGTGGCAGGTATCCACATTATGTAGGCAAATTTCGGGGCGAGCTATTTTGCGTATTTATTTTAAAACGGAAAAATAAGTGGACGAGTGTTCTTTGGTTAATAGTAGAACATACATTACGACTTCACATAGACTGTCTGTGAATCTATTATGAAGTTTTACTAAACCATTACTACCACCATCACCACAACCCACTACCCCACTACCCCACCACTACTACACAACCACCATCACCACTGCCACCATCACCACTGCCACCACCACCACCATCACCACCACCACTACACCACTACCACTGCCACTACACCACCACACCACCACCATCACTACAGCGCCAACAGCCACCACACCACCGTCACCACTATCGATCATCACCACTCTAATCACTACACCATCACCACTACACCACCACCACTACACCACCACCACCACTACCACCACCCTCTACAGTACACCACCACCACCACTACCACCACCACCACCACACACCATCATCACCACCACCACCACACCATCACCACCACCACACCACCACCACCATCACCGCCACCACTACACCATCACACCACCACCCACTACACCACCACCACCACACTACACCACCACCACCACCACCACCACTACACCACCACCACTACACCACCACCACTACACCACCACCACCACATCACCACCACACCACTACACCACCACCACCACAACACCACCACCACTACACCACCACCACCACTACACCACCACCACCACTACACCACCACACCACCACCACACACCACCACCACCACCACACACCACCACCACCACCACTACACACCACCACCACTACACCACCACCACCACTACACACGCACCACCACCACTACACCACCACCATCACAACTAGGCCACTACACCACCACTACACCATCACCACTACACCACCACAACTACACCACCACCACTACACCACCACCCCTACACCACCACCACCACTACACCACCACCACCACCACAACACCACCACCACTATCACCACCACTACACCACCACCACCACCACCACCACTACACCACCACCACCACCACCACCACCACCACTACACCACCACCACCACTACATCACCACCACTACACCACCTCCAGATCCGCCACCACAACACCACCACCACTATCGCCACACCACCACCACTACCATCACCACTACACAACCACTAGATCCATCACCACTACACCACCACTAGATCCACCACAATTACACACACACTAGATCCACAACCACTACACCGTCATCAGATCCAGCACCACCACACCACCACTAGATCCACCACCACTACACCACCACTAGAACCACCACCACTACACCACCACTAGATTCACCACAACTACACCACCACTAGAACCACCACCGTTACACCACCACTAGATTCACCACCACTACACCACCACTAGATCCACCACCACTAGATCCACCACCACTACACTATCATTACACCACCACTAGATCCACCACCATTACACCACCACTACACCACCACTAGATTCACCACCACTACACCACCACTAGATCTACCACCACTAACCACCACCACTACACCATCACTACACCACCACTAGATCCACCACCACTACACCACCCTACATCCACCACCACTACACCACCTCCATCCACCACCACTACACCATCACTACACCACCATCAATCTGCCACTACCACACGACCACCACCTTAACACCACCATCACCACTACCACCATCAACACTCACCCCCACCACCGCCATCACCACTACCACCACCACCACCACTATACCACCACCACCACACCCCCACCACCATGCCACACCACCACCACCATCTCCACCACCACTACCACCATCACCACCACCATCACCACTACTACAACACCACCACCATCACCACATCACCACCACCACCATCACCACTACACCACCACCAGATCCGCCACCACAACACCACCACCACCACCACTACACCACCACCACCACCATCACCACACCACCATCACCACACCACCATCACCATCGCCACACCACCACCGCCACCACCATCACCACACCACCATCACTACACCGCCACCAGATCCACCTCTACGACACCATCAACACTACACCACCACCACCACACTACCACCACCACCATCACCACACCACCACCACCACCATCACCATCGCCACACCACCACCACTACACCACCACCGGATCCACCACCACTACACCACCACCACCCCTACACCACTACCACTACACCACCGCCATTGCCCCCGCCACCACTACTGCTGCTGCTTCTGCTGTGACGTCATGCAGCTGCTGAATCCCGTGCCCTACGACCGGGAGGACGCGTTGCTGTTCACCAACCACACTCGCATCCACGTGGACGACCTTCGCTTTGACCCCTCGACCTCTGGCCCCCAGAACCACACGGAGGAGAAGGTGGACTACCGACTGTACCTGAGTGAGTGCTGTTGTCTGTCTCTGTGGTGGTAGGCCGGTAGGACGGTAGGACGGTAGGACGGTAGGACGGTAGGCCGGTAGGACGGTAGGCCGGTAGGACGGTAGGACGGTAGGCCGGTAGGCCGGTAGGACGGTAGGACGGTAGGCCGGAAGGACGGTAGGACGATAGGCCGGTAGGACGGTAGGCCGGTAGGCCGGTAGGCCGGTAGGATGGTAGGCCGGTAGGCCGTGCTTGAGGGCGGCACACAGGGAAGGCGTCGATAGGACGTCTTGGCAGGGAACAACGTATTTGAAGACAGTGCGTTTTAACATGACGCGACAAAGCACAGCACAACATAGCATGACACGACATGACATGACACGACATGACACGACACGACACGACACGACATGACATGACATGACATGACACGACATGACATGACATGACATGACATGACATGACATGACATGACATGACATGACACGACATGACACGACATGACATGACACGACAAGACACGACACGACATGACACGACACGACACGACACGACAAGACACGACACGACACGACATGACATGACACGACACGACATGACATGACACGACATGACATGACGCGATGTGACGCGACATGACACGACATGACACGACATGACACGACACGACATGACACGACATCACATGACACGACACGACACGACACGACCTGACATGACATGACACGACACGACATGACGTGACAGATACGACACGACACGACATGACATGACATGACATGACATGACATGACATGACACGACATGACATGACACGACACGACATGACATGACACGACATGACATGACACGGCATGACACGACATGACATGACATGACACGACATGACACGACACGACACGACACGACACGACATGACATGACACGACGTGACATGACACAACATGACACGACACGACACGACACGGCACGACACGACATGACACGACAAAACATGACATGACACGACACGACACGACATAACATGACACGACACGACACGACACGACACGACACAACATGAAATGAAATGACACGACACGACACGACATGACGCGACATGACATGACACGACACGACACGACACGACATGACATGACATGACATGACGACATGACATGACACGACACGACATGACACGACACGACACGACACGACATGACATGACATGACATGACACGACATGACGTGACACGACACGACACGACATGACATGACATGTCACGACACGACATGACACGACATGACATGAATCGACACGACACGCACACACGACACGACATGACATGACACGACACGACACGACATGACACGTCACGACATGACACGACACGACACGACACGACACGACATGACATGACATGACACGACATGACACGACATGACATGACGCGACATGACACGACACGACACGACACGACACGAAATGACATGACACGACACGACATGACACGACATTACACGACACGACATGACACGACATGACATGACACGACATGACGCGACATGACGCGACATGACGCGACATGACACGACATGACATGACACGACATGACACGACACGACACGACACGACACGATATGACGCGACATGACGCGACATGACACGACACGACACGAAATGACATGACACGACACGACATGACACGACACGACACGACATGGCATGACATGACATGACATGACACGACACGACATGACGCGACACGACGCGACACGACACGACATGACACGACACGACATGACACGACATGACACGACACGACATGACACGACATGACACGACACGACACGACATGACACGACATGACACGACACGACATGACATGACACGACATGACACGACATGACACGACATGACACGACACGACATGACACGGCATGCCACGACACGACATGACACGACATGACATGGCACGACATGACATGACGCGACATGACATGACATGACACGACATGACACGACACGACACGACACGACATGGCACGACACGACATGACACGACATGACACGGCACTACATGACACTACACGACATGACACGACACGACACGACATGACACGACACGACATGACACGACATGACACGACATGAAACGACATGACACGACACGACACGACACGACACGACATGACACGACATGACACGACACGACACGACACGACACGACATGACACGACATGACACGACATGACACGACACGACATGACACGACATGACACGACACGACACGACACGACATGACACGACACGACATGACACGACACGACATGACATGACATGACATGACACAACATGACATGACACGACATGACATGACACGACACGACATGACACGACATGACATGACACGACACGACATGACACGACACGACATGACACGACACGACATGACATGACACGACACGACACGACATGACACGACACGACATGACACGACACGACACGACACGACACGACATGACATGACATAATAACAACAATTGTTGTTCGTCGAAACATTGGAAATACACAGTTGTTGTAATACACTGGTGCTGCAGCTGCACAGAAATTTCAAGGGAACCATTGGGATTCGTTTCCATCACGAGTTTGCGAGCGAACGTCCTTCACCAGATGAGATTCTCCATGATTTATATTTGGGTGACATCATCATTGCAGGCATTTGCATCGTGCAGACACAACGTTGCTTACAGATATTAAGACCAAAGGTTATACACTTAGAATGGGGTAAGCACGGTGTCGGAAGTCAAGAACAAACTGCTCTTCAAGAATGATAGTTGTACAGAACACTTAAGGCTGTTGGTATCAATGAGTGGTGGTATCTGGCTGCGTGTTTAGGGAGGACGGAATCTCTGACTGCGGGTTTTTTTTTCTTCTGTGGAATTCTGTGTGATGAAGCTGTTCTGAATCTGTCATGATAATGGATGAGTCCTTCCTCACTCGATTTTTGTTGATTTGAAACATGTTTGTTGGCGAGTTCCGGTGATATACTGTAGCTTGCTTTCTTTGTCAGTTTGATTTGTGTGTGGTGTTTCTCGCATGGCGTTTCCTCCCAACAAACGACAGCATACATTACTACGTTTCTCACGACTGCACCGTCAAGTCCTCTGTACCGCTCTGTCTACTCCAGCAGATTTGTCTTCGCAGAGAGTATAGTCTGGCCTCGATTCCGTGTGTGTATTGTGCAGGCATAGTCTACTACAACCACACTACTGCTACTGTATGTGTATTGTGCAGACAAAGTCTACTACATGTGCAAGGAGACTACTGCTACTGAATGTGTATTGTGCAGGCATATTCTAATACTGCTACTGAACGTGTATTGTGAGGGCAGAGTCTACTATACCGGCACTACTGCTACCATATGTGTATTGTGAGGGCAGAGTCTACTATACCGGCACTACTGCTACCATATGTGTATTGTGAGGGCAGAGACTACTATACCGGCACTACTGCTACCGTATGTGTATCGTGAGGGCAGAGACTACTATACAGACACTACTGCTACCGTATGTGTCGCAGTTTACTAGGTGTTTTGCCCTTCTCCCCAAAAGAATAATCGAATCACTAATGGAGAGTTACACCCAGTAGGGGTTTACAAGCTAAACCCTACCATCATAAGCTGGGAAGCTCTATATAAGTAGGAAATAAATGCAAACAACAACGATAAAGGACACTGAGCAGGGATAAGGTCAACAAATGAAATTTAATTCGATGTGACACTCTCGAGAGTAGTGATACTCTCGAACGTGGGCGCCTGTACTAGATGAGCAAAGTCAAACAGACGAAAAATGTCAACAAACGCCGCAGGCCAAACAAATCAAAACTAAGGGGTTGACAACGATAGAGTGAAGCAAGTTCACTCGAGCATGGTCGCATATTAATACAAACAATCTAACCACAGTGTTCTATAATCACACAGGAACCTGGAACTACACTCGGAGTTCCACCCAAAACTCTCTAACGTGAAACGTTGGGAAAAAAACTGCTTTCTCTCTCAAACCACTGAGAGAGTACTATTTTTTTCACGAAAGACCCCGTTTCCCTTTGGCACACACCCCAGATAGCTAAAGTCACTTTTCCGCTTATAATCCAAAACCCCCTCTTGCTGACGTCGACCCCCCAACCGTGACGTCACACAGTATCGATAGCACAGTCCCGACCAGTCCCTGCGGTTCCGAACGCACTTCTCACTTCCTGTTACTCGAGTTCAGTCCCCCGTGTCCCGAATGAGGACGAACCTCGATAATTAGAGGAGAAAAAAGTTAGAAGTTCAACACCTTACCCGATTTGAGTCTCCTCCTGCTGAGCTCAATATAATCCAGTGAACACTTCACCACACTAAACACAGCACACACGCATCGCCTCCTCCTAGGAGGATGCTTCCGAACCCTCACAGTTCCCAAGCTGTGCTCACTCCGTGGAATAGAAGTCCTTGACCTCGCTCGCCAAGTATTTCCGTAGAAACGTTGCTAAAGGTCCGTCCCGTGGTATCCTTCCCCCGACGTGGCAAACGCTTCCAGCACCCAGTGCTTCCACCATCGAGGTAATTCCTAGGGCAACGCCTCCTCGCTCGTCCTCCAGTAGGGAATGCTGCTCCCAGCAACCGCCGACCTCGATCCCCGAACTTCGCTCTCAAGACCACTGTGGAGTGTAGCGCTCGACGCACGAGCCAATTCACCCCTCCACAGTGTCCCCGCTGC
Source organism: Theodoxus fluviatilis (assembly GCA_034096865.1). Taxonomy (NCBI): domain Eukaryota; kingdom Metazoa; phylum Mollusca; class Gastropoda; order Cycloneritida; family Neritidae; genus Theodoxus; species Theodoxus fluviatilis. Next base: position 11,297 of record JAWQFJ010033616.1, read on the forward strand.
ACGTCTTGCAGCCCAATTCGATCACGTTTGCGGTAGACAACCGGCGAAGCGCTCGTCAACTCACTCTCCCGGCTTACTCCCGTTCTCTCCCTGTGCTCCCCCCGGAGCTCTCTCTTTTCTCCCTTTTCCCCCTTGGCCTCAGACCGTTTCCTTTTCAGGCCGTGTCCTCGCCCCTGTGGCAAGCAAATTCCTTATCCCAGTTCTACCAAAGAACTTAGCGTACCCAAAGCCAGTCTTCCAGACTCCTGCTGGCGACACGCAGATACCCGAATCTTTCTGACGGTAGCCCACACAGTGCTCTCCCCACGGCCGACTCTCTCAGTCCCCAGTAGCGAAGAGTTTTTTTGAAGATATCCGAATCTTCCCGCCAGTCATTCCCTGAACGATCTCCCAAAGCCGGTTTTGACAAACCTCAGTGGCGAGAAAAGATAAATGAAGATGGCGTAATCTTCATATTTCCCCCCAGTGGCACAAATTAGGGCCCCATGCTCCAACCGTCCCAGCTGTCCAACCGACACTGTGAAACTGATGTTTTTTTTCGCTCTCCAGGGCAGAAAAAAAATTCAGAAGCGTCAGACACCACGTGATTTTACACATAGCGTCACTAGCCCACGTCACTCACGAATTTCTAATCTCTCTCAATCTATTGTCGCTCCGCGACAAGCCTCCCAACTTAAGCACAGACTCCGATCTGCACCTACACAAACTTCTCTCCTAGGTCACAATGACTACACACATAGTTGAAGGAAACCCCACACACACACAGTAACTTATCTCCCAGATTAAACAGACTTTCTCCGCAACGAGAAAAAACCCAATCGGTACAGCGACAGGTGAGTGGCACCTTAGAACAAAGAAAACACCCACCCATATGTCCTGACACCCGACCTCGCCCAGGAATGACTCATCCTCCCAACAAACTCCTACTTCCGTATACGACGTCATGACCCGAGTTTCCCTTGAAGTCTGTCACTACTCAGCCTCCTCAGAGATGCAGGCCCGGCTGAGGTAATCAGCCCCCACATTCTTGCTGCCGGGAATCACCCATACAGTGAAGCTGTACGACTGCAGTAGGAGACTCCACCGCATGAGTCGTCCATTGGCCACCTTGGCTGTCTGCAAGTAGGGTAGTGGTTGGTGATCCGTCTCCAAGACGAACTGTCTACCGTACAGGAAAGGCTGGTACTTGTGCAGTGCCCACACTACTGCCAAGCACTCTCTCTCTATGGTGGAGTATCGGCTCTCTGCACCCGACAGCTTACGGCTAGTGTAGGCCACTGGGTGGAGCACTCCGCCCTTTTCCTGCAGGAGCACCGCTCCTAGACCACAGTCCGACGCATCCGTCCACAGAGTGAACGGGCAAGACAGATCAGGCAGCTGCAAAACGGGTCATGCCGTAAGCCGCGCCTTCAGAGCCCTGAAAGCAGTCTCGCATTCCGCCGTCCACTCCACCACGTTCGGAGCGTTTTTCCTAGAGAGACCCAAAAGAGGGAGGGCGATAGCTGAGAAATTTGGGATAAACTTTCTATAATAACCTGCAAGGCCCAAGAAGGCACGCACTTGTTTCTTGGTCTCAGGCACAGGCGCCTCCTCTACTTTCCTGATTTTGTCCGCTTCAGGCAGGATCTTCCCTTCCCTCACCACGTGTCCCAAGAAGTTCAGTTCTCGGAACCCCACGCAACACTTTGTGGGTCGGGCCGAGAGGTTCGCCTGCCTGAGACGCTTCAGCACCGCCTCTAAGGCTTCAAGGTGCTCTGGCCAAGTCCTCGTAGCGATGAGGATGTCGTCCATGAAATTATGGACATCGTTCCTCCCCAGCGGCTCCAGCAAGGCCTGCATCATGCGAGAGAAGACCGCGACAGCGTTCTTCAACCCGAAAGGCATGACACGAAACTGGAACTGACCCGCCAGGGTAGTGAAAGCAGTCATGGGCCGCACATCCTCACGGACAGGGATCTGCCAATAGCCCTTGGACAAATCAATTGTCGAGAAGAATTTCGCCCCACCGATCTTGGCGAAAAGGTGTTCAACGTCCGGAAGAGGTTCAGCATCGAAGACGGTCACGTTGTTCAAGGACCGGTAATCGACACAGAACCAATACTGACCATCCTTCTTGTGAACGAGAACCACTGGGGCATTGTAAGGCGAAGCTGCAGGCTCAATGACGCCGAGCCGCAACATAGCCTTCACCTCCTCCTTCACTGTCTCTAGTTTTGCATACGGAAGAGGGTACTGCCGGACTCGGATCGGTCGTGCGGCTTCCACCGTCATGTCGAAAGAGACAAGGCCGGTCTGGAGAGGGAGGTCGGTCAGGACCGCCTCATACTTTCCTGCGAGAGCCAACGCTTGCCGCCTCTGACTGTCGGTTAACGTATCCGCCAGCACGACGTCCCCAGCAGACTCCTCTCCGACTAGCTGTGGGAGGGGAAGTTCGCGGTCGGGCGGAGTCAAGTCCCCCCTTCCTCAACTACTGCGACAGCAATGGCGGGGGCAGGGCTGTCAAACTCCCCCGGCTGTCGAACACGGTACCTTTTCAGAAGGTTGGCGTGATAGAGCCTCTCACGGCCGAACATTCTGATCAGATAGTCACACTCCCCTCGCCTCTGCACAACCTCAAAGGGCCCCTGCCAGCACAGCTGGAGTTTATTGTGCTGTTGCGGCAGCAATAGCAGCACTTGCTCGCCAGGGTGGAACTGGCGGTCAACTGCCCTGCGGTTGAACACTCCAGCGTGCCTTTAAGTAGCGGCGGCTAACCTCTGGCGCGCCAGCTTGCAGGTCTCCTCTATGCGGTTTCGCAACTCCACCACGTACTCCGACGTGGTGCGTACCTGCTTGTCGGCCCCCTCCTCAGTCCACAGACTGCGGAGCACTGCCATCGGGCCGCGAACTGTTCTTCCATACAAGAGCTCAAAGGGGGAAAACCCGAGGCTCTCCTGAGGGATTTCACGATATGCAAATAGTAGAGCAGGAATGTACCGGTCCCACTGCCTGGGTTTTTCCTGCGACAACTTTTGCAGCATGGTTTTGAGGGTACCATTGTACCGCTCCACTAGTCCATTTCCCTGAGCGTGATAGGGGGTGGTGGCGAGACCCTTGATGGCCAGGAGCCTCTCGACCTCCTTCATGACATCGCTCATGAACTGTGTCCCCCTGTCAGTCAAAATTTCGGAAGGTATGCCCACTCTTGCCCAGACTTGCCACATTGCCTCTGCGACAGTCACCGCATCGATGTTCTTTAGTGGGATGGCCTCGGGATATCGCGTGGCATAGTCCACAAGGACCAAGATATACTTGTTCCCACTCTCAGATGCGGGGGTGATGGGCTCCACAATGTCAACAGCTACGCGCTCAAAGGGCGTGTCTATGAGTGGCATCTTTCCCACCGGTACCTTCTGAGGCCTAGGACAGACCCGCTGACACTGATCGCATGATGACACAAAACGACGAGTGTCAGGGCACATCCCTGGCCAATAGAAGTGTTTCCACACCCGTTCCCGTGTTCGTTGCACCCCCATGTGACCCCCCATGGGTGGTTCGTGAGCTAGCTTCAAGACCCCCTGTCTCAGCTGACGCGGGACGACAACCTGCGTGTAGACCGTCCCCTTCCCACAAAACTCCCGGTACAAAACTCCTTTCTTCCAAACAAAACGGATTTCTCCCGACTGCTTCAACAACCCCACACTCTTCTTCTCTGCTGCCTCACGGCAGTGCCTAAGAGTTGGGTCTTCCAACTGCAGTTCTCTTAGACGCCCAGGAGTTACTTCCCCTAACCCTGACGGAGCCACATGCAGCGGTGTCGACTTCCCTTTCTTCTTCGCAGCCGTCTGTGTGCGCGTCACTACCGAGACCGACTTCGGTTGCGCGTACACAGGTAGAACTCGGGAATCGCTCAGCCGAGCGTGGTTCCCTATGATGAAATCTGCGGTGGGTGAATCCATCACTACCGCCTCTACATCCCCTGTATAGAAAGGACAATCTACCCTCACCAAGACTACTGGGTAGTGCCTCTTCAGACTGGCCTCCGCCATAGTCACTTCAAGTCTCTGACCCTTGAACTTGGACTGTGAAACTAGCGAACGTTTCACCACGCACACCTGAGATCCCGTGTCGCGAAGCCCCTGCACTCGGACTCCATCCACAACTACAGAACACCTAGGATCGTAGCTCTGCAGGCTACAAGGAAAACATAGGGTTGGGACAGAGATAGGCCCCATAGACCGTACAGGTCCCCTGGACAATGCACCCACTGTCTTCACCCTCCTGGGACAATCCCTCGCGAAATGCTTCGGCGAATTGCAAAGGTAACATTTCCTGCTACTCTGTCCACTTGCACCCATCCCTTGAGTCCCTCTTTCCTTTCCTCCCTTAGCATTTCCTCCAGACCCCCGGAACCCACCCTGTGGTTTTCTCTGCTGGAATGGCTTCTTCTCGCACCCACCGTGCGCCTCGGCGTAGATCTCTGCTAACTCGCCCGCCTCAGCCAGAGTCTGAGGCCTCTTCTCCTTGACATACACTGTCATCTCGGTAGGGATAGACTGCAGAAATTGTTCAAGAAGGATAAGCTGTTTCAGATCGGGGATTTTCGAGAGTTCCTGCCACTTCGACAGGTTCTCTTCCATGCGAGCACACAGCTGCGCATACGTCTCGTTCTCCCTCCTCTTGCACGATCTGAAACGCTGTCGATAAGTCTCAGCTGGGAGCTGGTAGCGCGTCAGCAGCGCTGCCTTCAAGCTCGCATAGTTCTCAGCTGACTCGTCATCCAACGAGTTATATAGCTCAGCAGCCTTCCCCGTTAGCCTCGTAGAGACGCGAATTGCCCAAGTGTCTTCACTCCACTTGCATACCGACGCCACACGTTCAAACCTTTGCAACCATGTAGCTATTTCCTCTTTGGTTTCATCAAAAAGAGGAATCGAGGCCCTGAACCATCGATCTACACGATCATCATCCACTCCTTCATCCATGCCCGGATGCTCTCCCACACCTTGCGTTTTCGAACTAGCTCCCTGAGCAAAAAGTTGCATCCGTAGACCGTGTTCCTCTTCCTCCCTCTCTCTTTCTCTCCTCTCCTTCTCCCTTTCTCTCCTCTGCCTCTCTTCCAGCTCCTCTCTTTCTCGCTTCTGTCTTTCTTCGCATTCCCACTGCTCTCGTTTCTGCTTCTCCTCAAATTCCTGTCTCTGTCTCTCCTCACACACCTGATTCTCCCTCTCAAACTTCGCCCGTTCAAGTTCCAGACGCGCCCATTCCGCATCCTCTCTCGCTAAGTGCTCAGCCAAGAAATCGGGGATGGCCGAAACTTCCACCTTTAGCTCGACCGCTAGGCTACGCCAACGTTCTATCCGATCCCCTCTGGACTCAGCGCCTGACGCCATATCAGCCCTCTCCCCTGTAGCGTGCCCCGAACGAAGCTCCATAACGCAAATCACCCAAACGTGAAACGTAATTACTCACAGCTACGTCGCACTCGGTAACCGTGGAGGGAAATACAATCAAGGATGACAGAAACAAAGCATCAGCATGAAAATGCAATGTAAACAAATCCTGCCTCAGTGTCCCGAGCTCTCCAAGATATGATGGTCCGACAAAAAATGAGACAATTTTCTAAAAATTGTAAAATTAGATAATATCCTGACTAGGCTCGCGCACTTGTCGCGGTTTACTAGGTGTTTTGCCCTTCTCCCCAAAAGAATAATCGAATCACTAATGGAGAGTTACACCCAGTAGGGGTTTACAAGCTAAACCCTACCATCATAAGCTGGGAAGCTCTATATAAGTAGGAAATAAATGCAAACAACAACGATAAAAGACACTGAGCAGGGATAAGGTCAACAAATGAAATTTAATTCGATGTGACACTCTCGAGAGTAGTGATACTCTCGAACGTGGGCGGCTGTACTAGATGAGCAAAGTCAAACAGACGAAAAATGTCAACAAACGCCACAGGCCAAACAAATCAAAACTAAGGTGTTGACAACAATAGAGTGAAGCAAGTTCACTCGAGCATGGTCGCATATAAATACAAACAATCTAACCACAGTGTTCTATAATCACACAGGAACCTGGAACTACACTCGGAGTTCCACCCAAAACTCTCTAACGTGAAACGTTGGGAAAAAAACTGCTTTCTCTCTCAAACCACTGAGAGAGTACTATTTTTTTCACGAAAGACCCCGTTTCCCTTTGGCACACACCCCAGATAGCCAAAGTCACTTTTCCGCTTATAATCCAAAACCCCCTCTTGCTGACGTCGACCCCCCAACCGTGACGTCACACAGTATCGATAGCACAGTCCCGACCAGTCCCTGCAGTTCCGAACGCACTTCTCACTTCCTGTTACTCGAGTTCAGTCCCCCGTGTCCCGAATGAGGACGAACCTCGATAATTAGAGGAGAAAAAAAGTTAGAAGTTCAACACCTTACCCGATTTAAGTCTCCTCCTGCTGAGCTCAATATAATCCAGTGAACACTTCACCACACTAAACACAGCACACACGCATCGCCTCCTCCTCGGAGGATGCTCCCGAACCCTCACAGCTCCCAAGCTGTGCTCACTCCGTGGAATAGAAGTCCTTGACCTCGCTCGCCAAGTATTTCCGTAGAAACGTTGCTGAAGGTCCGTCCCGTGGTATCCTTCCCCCGTCGTGGCAAACGCTTCCAGCACCCAGTGCTTCCACCATCGAGGTAATTCCTAGGGCGACGCCTCCTCGCTCGTCCTCCAGTAGGGAATGCTGCTCCCAGCAACCGCCGACCTCGATCCCCGAACTTCGCTCTCAAGACCACTGTGGAGTGTAGCGCTCGACGCACGAGCCAATTCACCCCTCCACAGTGTCCCCGCTGCACGTCTTGCAGCCCAATTCGATCACGTTTGCGGTAGACAACCGGCGAAGCGCTCGTCAACTCACTCTCCCGGCTTACTCCCGTTCTCTCCCTGTGCTCCCCCCGGAGCTCTCTCTTTTCTCCCTTTTCCCCCTTGGCCTCAGACCGTTTCCTTTTCAGGCCGTGTCCTCGCCCCTGTGGCAAGCAAATTCCTTATCCCAGTTCTACCAAAGAACTTAGCGTACCCAAAGCCAGTCTTCCAGACTCCCGCTGGCGACACGCAGATACCCAAATCTTTCTGTAGGTAGCCCACACAGCGCTCTCCCCACAGCCGACTCTCTCAGTCCCCAGTAGCGAAGAGTTTTTTGAAGATATCCGAATCTTCCCGCCAGTCGTTCCCTGAACGATCTCCCAAAGCCGGTTTAGACAAACCTCAGTGGCGAGAAAAGATAAATGAAGATGGCGTAATCTTCATATTTCCCCCCAGTGGCACAAATTAGGGCCCCATGCTCCAACCGTCCCAGCTGTCCAACCGACACTGTGAAACTGATGGGTTTTTTTTCGCTCTCCAGGGCAGAAAAAAAATTCAGAAGCGTCAGACACCACGTGATTTTACACATAGCGTCACTAGCCCACGTCACTCACGAATTTCTAATCTCTCTCAATCTATTGTCACTCCGCGACAGTATGTGTATCGTGAGGGCAGAGACTACTATACAGGCACTACTGCTACTGTATGTGTATCGTGAGGGCAGAGACTACTATACCGGCACTACTGCTACCATATGTGTATTGTGAGGGCAGAGTCTACTATACCGGCACTACTGCTACCGTATGTGTATTGTGAGGGCATATGGGGTGTATGGGGTGCTCAAGGAGGGGTAGTACCTCTGGTGGAGGTACACGTCGTGCTCTCTATGGGAGTAGTTCGTCCACCTTTGGTCCCCCCTTGTCACCCAGCTCTCACCAGTGGCTCCTAGAAACTGTAGCGTGCGCAGTGGCCACACCCCGGGCAACAGCTTCGACTGGCTGGCTAAACCTGGTGAGGGTAGCCGACGGGTCTCGAACCCTCGGTGATCTAGGTATGTCTACCTAAGCACGTGAAGACTGGATTCGGCGGACTGAGCGGAGGAACCACTAGATGGTCAACGGTCAAGAAGGCGATTCCCAGCAAAGCGTTGTGGAGCGCTAAGGGCATGACAAGACACATAGGACATCATGGCCATCCACTGCACCCGTTTCTGTCTCCAGCCGTCTCGACTCTGTCCTGCCACTGGATCAAGATGGTCTCGGGCGAGAGAGTGAGGTCGACGAACTGCGCAACTCTTTCTCACTTAAATCCAAATCATCGCGCAAGTCACTTTTGTCATCCATCCCATCCCATCATTCACCGACAAGTCCTGTGGCGACAGGCAAGCGACGAAGCGGCAGGTGTGGGTACACTGGGAGCCGTAGCCGTAACCCTGCACACAGGCGGCCCAGGGCATTGGGTCGTTCTTCGCTGACACGGAGCAGCGGTGGAGTCCGGCAGCCCCCTGGGTGACTGAGCAGCCCTCTTCAGGAATGCACTGCTCACCTCCATGGCATCCGACTTGTTCTCCACCTATGTTGACCTGACCAAGGCGTTTGACACCGTTAGTAGAGAGGGCCTGTGGAAGATCATGGCCAAGTACGGTTGCCCAAGGAAATTCATCGTCTTGGTGCAACAACTCCACGAGGGCATGCAGGCCAGAGTCCAGGACAGCGGAGAGTCATCTGACCCTTTCCCAGTCACAAACGGGGTCAAGCAGGGCTGCGTCCTGGCACCAACACTGTTTAGCCTAATGTTTTCCGCCATGCTGTCAGAGGCCTTCAGAGACGAGGACGTTGGTGTCAACCTGAGGTACCGC
>JAWQFJ010033616.1:25000-27500 GCA_034096865.1 Theodoxus fluviatilis
TATGTTCAAGTGGTGTTGATGGTGCAGACTACTGATGTTCAAGTGGTGTTGATGGTGCAGACTACTGATGTTGAAGTAGGGTTGGTGGTTGTAGACTACTGATGTTCAAGTGGTGTTGGTGGTTGCAGACTGCTGATGTTCAAGTGGTGTTGGTGGTTTGAGACTATATATGTTCAAGTGGTGTTGATGGTTTGAGACTATATATGTTCAAGTGGTGTTGATGGTTTGAGACTATATATGTTCAAGTGGTGTTGATGGTGCAGACTACTGATGTTGAAGTAGGTTTGGTGGTTGTAGACTACTGATGTTCAAGTGGTGTTGATGGTTTGAGACTATATATGTTCAAGTGGTGTTGATGGTTGCAGACTGCTGATGTTCAAGTGGTGTTGATGGTTTGAGACTATATATGTTCAAGTGGTGTTGATGGTGCAGACTACTGATGTTCAAGTGGTGTTGGTGGTTGCAGACTGCTGATGTTCAAGTGGTGTTGATGGTTTGAGACTATATATGTTCAAGTGGTGTTGATGGTGCAGACTACTGATGATCAAGTAGGGTTGGTGGTTGTAGACTATAGATGTTCAAGTGGTGTTGATGGTGCAGACTACTGATGTTCAAGTGGTGTTTGTGGTTGCAGACTACTGATGTTCAAGTGGTGTTGATGGTTTGAGACTATATATGTTCAAGTGGTGTTGATGGTGCAGACTACTGATGATCAAGTAGGGTTGGTGGTTGTAGACTATAGATGTTCAAGTGGTGTTGATGGTGCAGACTACTGATGTTCAAGTGGTGTTGTGGTTGCAGACTACTGATGTTCAAGTGGTGTTGTGGTTGCAGACTACTGATGTTCAAGTGGTGTTGGTGGTTGCAGGCTACTGATGTTCAAGTGGTGTTGGTGGTTGCAGACTACTGATGTTCAAGTGGTGTTGGTGGTTGCAGGCTACTGATGTTCAAGTGGTGTTGGTGGTTGCAGACTACTGATGTTCAAGTGGTGTTGGTGGTTGCAGGCTACTGATGTTCAAGTGGTGTTGGTGGTTGCAGACTACTGATGTTCAAGTGGTGTTGGTGGTTGCAGACTACTGATGTTCAAGTAGTGTTGGTGGTTGTAGATTATTAATGTTCAAGTGGTGTTGGTGGTTGTAGATTATTAATGTTCAAGTGGTGTTGGTGGTTGTAGATTATTAATGTTCAAGTGGTGTTGGTGGTTGTAGATTATTAATGTTCAAGTGGTGTTGGTGGTTGTAGATTATTAATGTTCAAGTGGTGTTGGTGGTTGCAGACTACTGATGTTCAAGTGGTGTTGGTGGTTGCAGACTACAGATGCTCAAGTGGTGTTGGTGGTTGTAGATTATTAATGTTCAAGTGGTGTTGGTGGTTGCAGACTACTGATGTTCAAGTGGTGTTTGTGGTTGCAGACTACAGATGCTCAAGTGGTGTTTGTGGTTGCAGACTACTGATGTTCAAGTGGTGTTTGTGGTTGCAGACTATAGATGTTCAAGTGGTGTTTGTGGTTGCAGACTACTGATGTTCAAGTGGTGTTTGTGGTTGCAGACTATAGATGTTCAAGTGGTGTTTGTGGTTGCAGACTATAGATGTTCAAGTGGTGTTTGTGGTTGCAGACTATAGATGTTCAAGTGGTGTTTGTGGTTGCAGACTATAGATGTTCAAGTGGTGTTTGTGGTTGCAGACTATAGATGTTCAAGTGGTGTTTGTGGTTGCAGACTATAGATGTTCAAGTGGTGTTGATGGTTGCAGGCTACTGATGTTCAAGTGGTGTTGATGGTTGCAGGCTACTGGATGTTCAAGTGGTGTTTGTGGTTGCAGACTGCAGATGTTCAAGTAGTGTTGGTGGTTGCAGACTATAGATGTTCAAGTGGTGTTTGTGGTTGCAGACTACTGATGTTCAAGTGGTGTTGATGGTTTGAGACTATATATGTTCAAGTGGTGTTGATGGTGCAGACTACTGATGATCAAGTAGGGTTGGTGGTTGCAGACTATAGATGTTCAAGTGGTGTTGATGGTGCAGACTACTGATGTTCAAGTGGTGTTGATGGTTTGAGACTATATATGTTCAAGTGGTGTTTGTGGTTGCAGACTACTGATGTTCAAGTGGTGTTGGTGGTTGCAGGCTACTGATGTTCAAGTGGTGTTTGTGGTTGCAGACTATAGATGTTCAAGTGGTGTTTGTGGTTGCAGACTGCAGATGTTCAAGTGGTGTTTGTGGTTGCAGACTGCAGATGTTCAAGTGGTGTTGGTGGTTGCAGGCTATAGATGTTCAAGTGGTGTTTGTGGTTGCAGACTGCAGATGTTCAAGTGGTGTTTGTGGTTGCAGGCTACAGATGTTCAAGTGGTGTTTGTGGTTGCAGGCTACAGATGTTCAAGTGGTGTTGGTGGTTGCAGACTGCAGATGTTCAAGTGGTGTTTGTGGTTGCAGGCTACAGATGTTCAAGTGGTGTTTGTGGTTGCAGGCTACAGATGTTCAAGTGGTGTTGGTGGTTGCAGA
>JAWQFJ010033616.1:32500-35000 GCA_034096865.1 Theodoxus fluviatilis
CTGCAACCACAAACACCACTTGAACATCTGTAGCCTGCAACCACAAACACCACTTGAACATCTGTAGCCTGCAACCACAAACACCACTTGAACATCTGTAGCCTGCAACCACAAACACCACTTGAACATCAGTAGTCTGCACCACCAACACCACTTGAACATCTATAGCCTGCAACCATCAACACCACTTGAACATCTGCAGTCTGCAACCACCAACACCTACTTGAACATCTGCAGTCTGCAACCACCAACACCACTTGAACATCTGTAGCCTGCAACCACAAACACCACTTGAACATCTGTAGCCTGCAACCACAAACACCACTTGAACATCTGCAGTCTGCAACCACCAACACCACTTGAACATCTGTAGCCTGCAACCACAAACACCACTTGAACATCTGTAGCCTGCAACCACAAACACCACTTGAACATCTGCAGTCTGCAACCACAAACACCACTTGAACATCTATAGCCTGCAACCACCAACACCACTTGAACATCTGCAGTCTGCAACCACAAACACCACTTGAACATCTGCAGTCTGCAACCACAAACACCACTTGAACATCTATAGTCTGCAACCACAAACACCACTTGAACATCAGTAGCCTGCAACCACCAACACCACTTGAACATCAGTAGTCTGCAACCACAAACACCACTTGAACATATATAGTCTCAAACCATCAACACCACTTGAACATCAGTAGTCTGCACCATCAACACCACTTGAACATCTATAGTCTGCAACCACCAACCCTACTTGATCATCAGTAGTCTGCACCATCAACACCACTTGAACATATATAGTCTCAAACCATCAACACCACTTGAACATCAGTAGTCTGCAACCACAAACACCACTTGAACATCTATAGTCTGCAACCACCAACACTACTTGAACATCTGCAGTCTGCAACCACAAACACCACTTGAACATCCAGTAGCCTGCAACCATCAACACCACTTGAACATCAGTAGCCTGCAACCATCAACACCACTTGAACATCTATAGTCTGCAACCACAAACACCACTTGAACATCTATAGTCTGCAACCACAAACACCACTTGAACATCTATAGTCTGCAACCACAAACACCACTTGAACATCTATAGTCTGCAACCACAAACACCACTTGAACATCTATAGTCTGCAACCACAAACACCACTTGAACATCTATAGTCTGCAACCACAAACACCACTTGAACATCAGTAGTCTGCAACCACAAACACCACTTGAACATCTATAGTCTGCAACCACAAACACCACTTGAACATCAGTAGTCTGCAACCACAAACACCACTTGAGCATCTGTAGTCTGCAACCACAAACACCACTTGAACATCAGTAGTCTGCAACCACCAACACCACTTGAACATTAATAATCTACAACCACCAACACCACTTGAGCATCTGTAGTCTGCAACCACCAACACCACTTGAACATCAGTAGTCTGCAACCACCAACACCACTTGAACATTAATAATCTACAACCACCAACACCACTTGAACATTAATAATCTACAACCACCAACACCACTTGAACATTAATAATCTACAACCACCAACACCACTTGAACATTAATAATCTACAACCACCAACACCACTTGAACATTAATAATCTACAACCACCAACACTACTTGAACATCAGTAGTCTGCAACCACCAACACCACTTGAACATCAGTAGTCTGCAACCACCAACACCACTTGAACATCAGTAGCCTGCAACCACCAACACCACTTGAACATCAGTAGTCTGCAACCACCAACACCACTTGAACATCAGTAGCCTGCAACCACCAACACCACTTGAACATCAGTAGTCTGCAACCACCAACACCACTTGAACATCAGTAGCCTGCAACCACCAACACTACTTGAACATCAGTAGTCTGCAACCACAAACACCACTTGAACATCAGTAGTCTGCAACCACAAACACCACTTGAACATCAGTAGTCTGCACCATCAACACCACTTGAACATCTATAGTCTACAACCACCAACCCTACTTGATCATCAGTAGTCTGCACCATCAACACCACTTGAACATATATAGTCTCAAACCATCAACACCACTTGAACATCAGTAGTCTGCAACCACAAACACCACTTGAACATCAGTAGTCTGCACCATCAACACCACTTGAACATCTATAGTCTACAACCACCAACCCTACTTGATCATCAGTAGTCTGCACCATCAACACCACTTGAACATATATAGTCTCAAACCATCAACACCACTTGAACATCAGCAGTCTGCAACCACCAACACCACTTGAACATCAGTAGTCTGCACCATCAACACCACTTGAACATACATAGTCTCAAACCATCAACACCACTTGAACATCAGCAGTCTGCAACCATCAACACCACTTGAACATATATAGTCTCAAACCATCAACACCACTTGAACATCAGTAGTCTACAACCACCAAACCTACTTCAACATCAGTAGTCTGCACCATCAACACCACTTGAAC
>JAWQFJ010033616.1:40000-45826 GCA_034096865.1 Theodoxus fluviatilis
ATGTTGGGCTCAACGTAGGGCTTTCCAGGCGCGGGCTGATGGAGGACTTCAGTCTTCTTTGTACTGATCGTCAGACCAAAGTTTGTGCAGGCGCTGGAGAACAGATTAACGTTTCGTTGCATGTCGGCTTCTGAGACAGCGTTGAGGGCACAGTCATCGGCAAACAGCAGATCCCTGATGATGTCTGTCATAACCTTGTTTTTTGCCTGGAGCCTCCGCAGGTTGAACAGTTTGCCGTCTGTGCGGTACCTCAGGTTGACACCAACGTCCTCGTCTCTGAAGGCCTCTGACAGCATGGCGGAAAACATTAGGCTAAACAGTGTTGGTGCCAGGACGCAGCCCTGCTTGACCCCGTTTGTGACTGGGAAAGGGTCAGATGACTCTCCGCTGTCCTGGACTCTGGCCTGCATGCCCTCGTGGAGTTGTTGCACCAAGACGATGAATTTCCTTGGGCAACCGTACTTGGCCATGATCTTCCACAGGCCCTCTCTACTAACGGTGTCAAACGCCTTGGTCAGGTCAACATAGGTGGAGAACAAGTCGGATGCCATGGAGGTGAGCAGTGCATTCCTGAAGAGGGCTGCTCAGTCACCCAGGGGGCTGCCGGACTCCACCGCTGCTCCGTGTCAGCGAAGAACGACCCAATGCCCTGGGCCGCCTGTGTGCAGGGTTACGGCTACGGCTCCCAGTGTACCCACACCTGCCGCTTCGTCGCTTGCCTGTCGCCACAGGACTTGTCGGTGAATGATGGGATGGGATGGATGACAAAAGTGACTTGCGCGATGATTTGGATTTAAGTGAGAAAGAGTTGCGCAGTTCGTCGACCTCACTCTCTCGCCCGAGACCATCTTGATCCAGTGGCAGGACAGAGTCGAGACGGCTGGAGACAGAAACGGGTGCAGTGGATGGCCATGATGTCCTATGTGTCTTGTCATGCCCTTAGCGCTCCACAACGCTTTGCTGGGAATCGCCTTCTTGACCGTTGACCATCTAGTGGTTCCTCCGCTCAGTCCGCCGAATCCAGTCTTCACGTGCTTAGGTAGACATACCTAGATCACCGAGGGTTCGAGACCCGTCGGCTACCCTCACCAGGTTTAGCCAGCCAGTCGAAGCTGTTGCCCGGGGTGTGGCCACTGCGCACGCTACAGTTTCTAGGAGCCACTGGTGAGAGCTGGGTGACAAGGGGGGACCAAAGGTGGACGAACTACTCCCATAGAGAGCACGACGTGTACCTCCACCAGAGGTACTACCCCTCCTTGAGCACCCCATACACCCCATATGCCCTCACAATACACATACGGTAGCAGTAGTGCCGGTATAGTAGACTCTGCCCTCACAATACACATATGGTAGCAGTAGTGCCGGTATAGTAGTCTCTGCCCTCACGATACACATACAGTAGCAGTAGTGCCTGTATAGTAGTCTCTGCCCTCACGATACACATACTGTCGCGGAGTGACAATAGATTGAGAGAGATTAGAAATTCGTGAGTGACGTGGGCTAGTGACGCTATGTGTAAAATCACGTGGTGTCTGACGCTTCTGATTTTGTTTTTCTGCCCTGGAGAGCGAAAAAAACATCAGTTTCACAGTGTCGGTTGGACAGCTGGGACGGTTGGAGCATGGGGCCCTAATTTGTGCCACTGGGGGGAAATATGAAGATTACGCCATCTTCATTTATCTTTTCTCGCCACTGAGGTTTGTCTAAACCGGCTTTGGGAGATCGTTCAGGGAACGACTGGCGGGAAGATTCGGATATCTTCAAAAAAACTCTTCGCTACTGGGGACTGAGAGAGTCGGCTGTGGGGAGAGCGCTGTGTGGGCTACCTACAGAAAGATTTGGGTATCTGCGTGTCGCCAGCGGGAGTCTGGAAGACTGGCTTTGGGTACGCTAAGTTCTTTGGTAGAACTGGGATAAGGAATTTGCTTGCCACAGGGGCGAGGACACGGCCTGAAAAGGAAACGGTCTGAGGCCAAGGGGGAAAAGGGAGAAAAGAGAGAGCTCCGGGGGGAGCACAGGGAGAGAACGGGAGTAAGCCGGGAGAGTGAGTTGACGAGCGCTTCGCCGGTTGTCTACCGCAAACGTGATCGAATTGGGCTGCAAGACGTGCAGCGGGGACACTGTGGAGGGGTGAATTGGCTCGTGCGTCGAGCGCTACACTCCACAGTGGTCTTGAGAGCGAAGTTCGGGGATCGAGGTCGGCGGTTGCTGGGAGCAGCATTCCCTACTGGAGGACGAGCGAGGAGGCGTCGCCCTAGGAATTACCTCGATGGTGGAAGCACTGGGTGCTGGAAGCGTTTGCCACGACGGGGGAAGGATACCACGGGACGGACCTTCAGCAACGTTTCTACGGAAATACTCGGCGAGCGAGGTCGAGGACTTCTATTCCACGGAGTGAGCACAGCTTGGGAGCTGTGAGGGTTCGGGAGCATCCTCCGAGGAGGAGGCGATGCGTGTGTGCTGTGTTTAGTGTGGTGAAGTGTTCACTGGATTATATTGAGCTCAGTAGGAGGAGACTCAAATCGGGTAAGGTGTTGAACTTCTACATTTTTTTTCTCTTATTATCGAGGTTCGTCCTCGTTCGGGACACGGGGGACTGAACTCGAGTAACAGGAAGTGAGAAGTGCGTTCGGAACCGCAGGGACTGGTCGGGACTGTGCTATCGATACTGTGTGACGTCACGGTTGGGGGGTCGACGTCAGCAAGAGGGGGTTTTGGATTATAAGCGGAAAAGTGACTTTGGCTATCTGGGGTGTGTGCCAAAGGGAAACGGGGTCTTTCGTGAAAAAAATAGTACTCTCTCAGTGGTTTGAGAGAGAAAGTATTTTTTCCCCCAACGTTTCACGTTAGAGAGTTTTGGGTGGAACTCCGAGTGTAGTTCCAGGTTTCTGTGTGATTATAGAACACTGTGGTTAGATTGTTTGTATTTATATGCGACCACGCTCGAGTGAACTTGCTTCACTCTAGCGTTGTCAACCCCTTAGTTTTGAGTTGTTTGGCCTGCGGCGTTTGTTGACATTTTTCGTCTGTTTGACTTTGCTCATCTAGTACAGCCGCCCACGTTCGAGAGTATCACTACTCTCGAGAGTGTCACATCGAATTAAATTTCATTTGTTGACCTTATCCCTGCTCAGTGTCCTTTATCGTTGTTGTTTGCATTTATTTCCTACTTATATAGAGCTTCCCAGCTTATGATGGTAGGGTTTAGCTTGTAAACCCCTACTGGGTGTAACTCTCCATTAGTGATTCGATTATTCTTTTGGGGAGAAGGGCAAAACACCTAGTAAACCGCGACAAGTGCGCGAGCCTAGCCTGGATATTGTCTAATTTTACAATTTTGAGAAAATTGTCTCATTTTTTGTCGGACCATCATATCTTGGAGAGCACGGGACACTGAGGCAGGATTTGTTTACATTGCATTTTCATGCTGATGCTTTGTTTCTGTCATCCTTGATTGTATTTCCCTCCACGGTTACCGAGTGCGACGTAGCTGTGAGTAATTACGTTTCACGTTTGGGTGATTCGCGTTATGGAGCTTCGTTCGGGGCGCGCTACAGGGGAGAGGGGTGATATGGCGTCAGGCGCTGAGTCCAGAGGGGATCGGATAGAACGTTGGCGTAGCCTAGCGGTCGAGCTAAAGGTGGAAGTTTCGGCCATCCCCGATTTCGTGGCTGAGCACTTAGCGAGAGAGGATGCGGAATGGGCGCGTCTGGAACTTGAACGGGCGAAGTTTGAGAGGGAGAATCAGGTGTGTGAGGAGAGACAGAGACGGGAATTTGAGGAGAAGCAGAAACGAGAGCAGTGGGAATGCGAAGAGAGACAGAAGCGAGAAAGAGAGGAGCTGGAAGAGAGGCAGAGGAGAGAAAGGGAGAAGGAGAGGAGAGAAAGAGAGAGGGAGGAAGAGGAACACGGTCTACGGATGCAACTTTTGGCTCAGGGAGCTAGTTCGAAAACGCAAGGTGTGGGAGAGCATCCGGGCATGGATGAAGGAGTGGATGATGATCGTGTGGATCGAGGGTTTAGGGCCTCAATTCCTCTCTTCGATGAGACCAAAGAGGAAATAGCCACGTGGTTGCGAAGGTTCGAACGTGTAGCATCGGTATGCAAGTGGAGTGAAGACACTTGGGCAACTCGCGTCTCTACGAGGCTAACGGGGAAGGCTGCTGAGCTATATAACTCGTTGGATGACGAGTCAGCTGAGAACTATGCGAGCTTGAAGGCAGCGCTGCTGACGCGCTACCAGCTCACAGCTGAGACTTATCGACAGCGTTTCAGATCGTGCAAGAGGAGGGAGAACGAGACGTATGCGCAGCTGTGTGCTCGCATGGAAGAGAACCTGTCGAAGTGGCAGGAACTCTCGAAGATCCCCGATCTGAAACAGCTTATCCTTCTTGAACAATTTCTGCAGTCTCTCCCTACTGAGATGACGGTGTATGTCAAGGAGAAGAGGCCTCGGACTCTGGCTGAGGCGGGCGAATTAGCAGAGATCTACGCCGAGGCGCACGGTGGGTGCGAGAAGAAGCCATTCCAGCAGAGAAAACCACAGGGTGGGTTCCGGGGGTCTGGAGGAAAGGCTAAGGGAGGAAAGGAAAGAGGGACTCAAGGGATGGGTGCAAGTGGACAGAGTAGCAGGAAATGTTACCTTTGCAATTCGCCGAAGCATTTCGCGAGGGATTGTCCCAGGAGGGTGAAGACAGTGGGTGCATTGTCCAGGGGGCCTGTACGGTCTATGGGGCCTATCTCTGTCCCAACCCTATGTTTTCCTTGTAGCCTGCAGAGCTACGACCCGAGGTGTCCGGTAGTCGTGGATGGAGTCCGAGTGCAGGGGATTCGTGACACGGGATCGCAAGTGTGTGTGGTGAAACGTTCGTTGGTTTCACAATCCAAGTTCAGGGGTCGGGAACTTGAAGTGACTATGGCAGAGGCTAGTCTGAAGAGGCACTACCCAGTAGTCTTGGTGAAGGTAGATTGCCCGTTCTACACAGGGGTTGTAGAGGCGGTGGTGATGAATTCACCCGCCGCAGATTTCATTGTAGGGAACCACGCTCGGCTGAGCGATTCCCGAGTTCTGCCCGTGTACGCGAAACCGAAGTCAGTCTCGGTGGTGACACGTGCGCAGACGACTGCGAAGAAGGAAAGGAAGTCGACACCGCTGCATGTGGCTCCGCCAGGGTTAGGGGAAGTAACTCCTGGGCGTCTAAGAGAACTGCAGTTGGAAGACCCAACTCTTAGGCACTGCCGTGAGGCAGCAGAGAAGAAGAGTGTGGGGTTGACGAAGCAGTCGGGAGAAATCCGTTTCGTTTGGAAGAAAGGAGTTTTGTACCGGGAGTTTCGTGGGAAGGGGACGGTCTACACGCAGGTTGTCGTCCCGCGTCAGCTGAGACAGGGGGTCTTGAAGCTAGCTCACGAACCACCCATGGGGGGTCACATGGGGGTGCAACGAACACGGGAACGGGTGTGGAAACACTTCTATTGGCCAGGGATGTGCCCTGACACTCGTCGTTTTGTGTCATCATGCGATCAGTGTCAGCGGGTCTGCCCTAGGCCTCAGAAGGTACCGGTGGGAAAGATGCCACTCATAGACACGCCCTTTGAGCGCGTAGCTGTTGACATTGTGGGGCCCATCACCCCCGCATCTGAGAGTGGGAACAAGTATATCTTGGTCCTCGTGGACTATGCCACGCGATATCCCGAGGCCATCCCACTAAAGAACATCGATGCGGTGACTGTCGCAGAGGCAATGTGGCAAGTCTGGGCAAGAGTGGGCATACCTTCCGAAATTTTGACTGACAGGGGGACACAGTTCATGAGCGATGTCATGAAGGA
>JAWQFJ010033617.1:0-10000 GCA_034096865.1 Theodoxus fluviatilis
CCACTTGTCCCATGTCCCTTCTGTTCCCGAACCTTCCGTGCCAGGATCGGCCTCGTTAGCCATCTGCGCACACACAGACAGAACCAGTCCCAGCAACCCCCCGGATGACTAGAGTGGTCCTCGTCGACTCGACGGACGAACAACAGTGGTGGTAGTGGTGGTGGTTGTGGTGGTGGTGTTAGTGGTGGTGGTGGTGGTGGTGGTGATGGTGGTTGTGGTGGTGGTGGTGGTAGTGGTGGTAGTGGTGGTGTGGTGGTGGTGGTGGTGGTAGTGGTGGTAATGGTGGTGGTGGTGGTGGTGGTGGTGGTAGTAGTGGTGGTGGTGGTTGTGGTGGTATTGATAAAAATGATGTCACAGCACAAACCCACCAGATCTCTACTGTCTGCTTAAGCTTTTCTGCTGAAACAGCAGAACGCAGCCAGATGCAGATTTGGACATCAGGCATGTTACTATGTTGGGCTTCTTGTCCGGATTGCCCTTCCTGATAAACTCCCATTATGCCCAAAGCTGGGTGCGTTCAGATAAGACCTAAAAATCATCACTTTACCAAATGCTACAAGTGATTCCTGATAAGTGTGCGCCTCGAACTACTTAGTAGAAGGCGGAACCAGCGCTATACAAATGCTGCTGCTACTGCTGTTGCCGCTTCTGTTGTTGCTGCTGCTGCTGCTGACGATGATGATGATGACGATGATTATGATGACGATAATGATGATGACGACGACGAATCGAACTTTTTGGCATAAACCAGTTTTGACAACATCTACAAAGGGAAGAGCATGCTGAGGGTGCGAATTCATTAGCAAAGAGAGTAGACAGAACATAGATATGAATAGGATAGAGTGATTCAATATTTAGATGCTGGGGAAAGATCAACAACACCGTGCACATAATTACTATAAAAATTTTATTGTTAGCGTGTTACTTGACATGAATTTTATTCTACACGAAATAATACCGTGAACGTTCTGTGCTCTTCTTCCTGCAACAGAGGTTCCCAAAGGGGCTGAACTTTTCCAAGGCCAAAAATTTCAACCTGACGTCCACGGGCTTCCCCTCTCTTCACTTCAACAAGAACGACAACCTCAGCCTGGGCTACATGTCCTTTGGGGGGTACATGTTCGGTGACCGCAGCAAAAAGTACGGCCTGTGAGTATGCTGACTGTCGTGAGGATAATGACCAAAATCACAACCACGATGATAACAACAACAGTCTTCTACTTGGTCTTCTCATTGCAGTTCTCGTTATGTTGTTGTTGTTGTTGTTGTTGTTGTTGTTGTCGTCGTTGTTGTCATCGTCGTTGTTAGTATTGCTGATGCTGTTGCAACTGCCTCTACTGTTGCTAGTTATTCAAAAAGCGTCGCCCTCGTTTTCAGGTATTGTCGCATATCTAAAAGTGGTTGCGTTCTTGAATATATTAAGAGCATTACACTGTGCATGGTAACATTGACAGTCAAACAAAAAGATGTTTCACTGATGCTCGTACGTCAGTCGTAAACTGCGATGAACGAAGAGACCCATTTCTTCAGGGACTCTTACAGCAGAAGAGTGCCGCTATTCAGACTCAAGTTTTTGCCAGTCATGAACTAAAACTCGCCTACACATGTAAGTTATAGTGATTTGGACTCATAGAATACACTGAGTGCAAACCTGAAAGATCATTTCAGTGAAACTTTAAAAGTATACATGTGCATGAATGATTCCGAGGATACGTCACAATGTCTTTTTATTCCAAATCAGATTTTCCTCATTCATAAACTCAAAGATTAGCGATTTACAGTCATTCCTTGGGGGAAAAAATTCCGTAAGGTTCATCCATCACATCATCGCCTTAATCTCTGTGCCACTAGATATGTTTATTACCCTCAAGAATTTATACGTCCCTCATCTCTCAAAACAACTAAAGGAACAAACAAACAAACACACAGGGAATGAGAGACATTCGCGTTTACATGCACGGAACTCCAAAACAGCAAGAAAAGAGCTTTTCTTGCAAGAGGAAGTCAGTCGAGACTCGCATGCAGCATGTGCTTCACCGACACCTCCCTCATCAGCTGGAGTGCTGTTGTCTTTGTGCTCTCGGGGCCTGCTCCAGTAGCACTCGCACAGCCTGCCCCAAGCAGCACCTACGTGTCACAAGGTGACGGCTTGCGTCTCTGTGACACAATAACAACTATGAATGATAACAACTACAAAATGTGCGCTTCAGAAAGCTCGACCTCTCGTTGAGTGGTTTGCACTCTGACCTGCTGACCTACTGACCCAAGATCTGCTCCATCATCGCGCTTCAGATACACTGGTGCACGAATCGCCATGGACTGAGGGGTGTGGAGACACTCCATCATCGCGCTTCAGATACACTGGTGCACGAATCGCCATGGACTGAGGGGTGTGGAGACACTCCATCATCGCGCTTCAGATACACTAGTGCATGAATCGCCATGGACTGACGGTTGTGGAGACACTCTCTCACGCAGGGTTTCGATATGTCCTGATCGTCTTCAGCGTGATTGTTCTGTACTTCAGGCCACTCAAACCCTTGTCACTTCCCTTGTTCTGTCCCGTCTTGATTATGGAAATTCTCTTCTTGCCGGCATTCCTGACACTCTGCTAAACAAACTGCAAAAAGTCCAAAACATTGCTGTTAGATTAGTTTTTAGATGTCCCAAGAGAACTCCCACATCCAAACTCCTTCGTGCACTGCATTGGCTCCCCGTTGCTCAGAGGATAGAGTATAAGCTAGCCACTATGTGCTTCAACTTCTTCAATCAAACTGCACCACACGCACTCAAAGAAATTCTCACTGTCTACACCCCCGCTAGAAATAACCGTTCAGCTGCAGACACCAAAACGTTACATGTCCCCCGTCGCAAAAAGAAAACCCAAGGACAGCGAGCTTTTTCTTACATCGGCCCTGTAACGTGGAATAGCCTACCTTTTCCTGTCCGTCACTCTGATTCCATGTCCCAGTTCAAAACCTCCCTCAAGACACACCTGTTCCGGTCAGTCTTTCCTGACGAGCAGTGAAGTGCTTCACAAGGCGCCTCTTTTATGTTTCGTGTTTTGTTTATTGCCTGCTACTTAATTAATTGTATTGTATTTACTTTTTCTTTTATTTCAACTGTACAGTGTGCGAGTGTTAGAATGCTTTATATGAGTGTAGACTTTCTAATTGTAAACGTTATGAGCTTGCCTATTAGGGAAGGTATGTGCGTAGAAATAGTCTGTATTATTATTATTGTTATTATTATTATTATCATCATCATCATCATCATCATCATCATCATCATCATCATCATCATCATCATCATCATCATCATCATCATCATCATCATCATCATCATCATCATCATCATCATCATCATCATCATCATCATCATCATCATCATCATCATCATCATCATCATCATCATCATCATCATTATTATTATTATTATTATTATTATTATTATTATTATTATTATTATTATTATTATTATTATTATTATTATTATTATTATTATTACTTCATGGCCCAGCTTTGCCCAACGGTTCTTGGATGTTAGTGTTCTCCATGGCGGCAAAGTTTTGCGTCTCCAAATACAAAATTAAACTGTTAGTGCAATTGTAAATGTACACTTTTGTGTACGCAACGTTTCAATTTTCGCGGTGTATTTCTGTTAGTAGCCATATGTAAAATGCAGTCCGGTGATTATTATCTCGTCTACGAAACTAGACCTTGTTGTATTAAAAATACTTTAATCGTGGCGGTATAAATCTGTCGACAAACGAAATCAGAGTCTTGTGAACATCGTACGAATACTCTACACATATTGACAACATTGCTGAGACAAAATTTGAATTTGTATTTTTGACACATGACCCGACCAGAGATTATGCTTACAATATACTTCACAATTGTGTTTAAAATTTCAGTCTTGTGTTTCTGACACATTAGACGTTTGAGAAATAAATGTTGTACTACTCTGTTGACGCGTAACCGCCACCATGTTTGCCTTCTTACATCTTGTGGGGTTAGGAGGATGAGTTTAACGTGAAATCATGTCGAGGTGAAAATCCACCAGTTTGGTAAGAGTCTGTGAGCATGTGTGTGTGCGTGTGTGTGAGAGTGTGTGTGTGTGTGTGTGTGTGCGCATGTGTGTGTGTGTGCATGCTTGTGTGCATGTGTGTGTGTATGTGTGCGTGCATGTGTGTGCTTGTTTGTCTCGCTCTTCTCCATCTCTCTCTCTCTCTCTCTCTCTCTCTCTCTCTCTCTCTCTCTCTCCTCTCTTCCCTCTTTCACCCACTGCAGCCCTTATTTTAAGACCATTCCATCACACACACTTGCCTCTAGTTTACTCTTTATCTCCCTACGCAGCTGGGATCCGGACACAGCGGAAATCAACGACGGCATGCTGGGATCGGGACCTCTGGTGGTGTTTGACAAGGGAGGTAACTGCTTCCTCTTCTCGCCCTTCTCCTCCTTCATGGCAGCCTCGCTTTGGTACGACCGGAACCAGAGTACTCTCAACTGGGGCATCATGGGAGGAGTGGACTCACTTCCGCCTGGCTTCGAGATGTCCACCATAGTGTACTACAGCAACGAGGGCATCAGCAAGGTACGTGTAGAACATGGTGTTTCCTTGACTCCGCCTCCTAAGACTAGATCTGACCAATCACAGCGAGCCAAAAAGAAACGGGTACACATACACGCACAGAAGCACACACACACACACACACACACACACACATACACACACACACACACACACATACACACACACTACCTCACACACGCGCGCACACACGCACACACACACACACACACACACATACTCACACACACACACACACACACACACACACACATACAACCACCACCACACCACACTGCACCACACTACATCACACCACGGTGACTTGATTAGAGAAGTTTTGACTTTGAAAGCTTGCCAAAGGGAAGCATAGAAATGCAGTCAAACGTCTGTCAGCAGACATTTATTTGTCAAGTTCACCAGGTACCAGCCCGGCACTTCATTTCTTTTGTTGATAACACACCCCACCATGACACAACAACAACAACAACAACAACAACAACAACAAAACCCACCAAAAGGTCACAGAAGCAAATAATAAACAAACAAGCAAATAAAAACTAACAAACAAACAAAAACACAAACAAAATTACCAAGCTCACTTTGCGATGTAGATATATAGATTTCTGCAAGGAATTGATAGATTCGTTTTCCAATCGTTGCAGACCTACAGTCATGAAATGGTGCTTTAGAAAAGAAACCCTGAGGCGAGGATACAAGACACTTTTAAAACAGACACAACACGTATAGAACATGATCGTGGTCTTAGAATTCTATTTTAAGATCTGTGTGGCGACAGGAATTTTTTAACACTATTGTTTATTTTATCATTTGACAACATAAATATTTCATCAAAGCTGCTCCTATGTTCATGTTTTGCATTAGTATCCATATTGGCATTACAAAGAACATTCTTGTGCAATTTATGTGAGAGGGGACGGGATGATTAGGTTAATAGTGAATATTGTGGTATTTGGGTTTATGTGAAAGCGTTTTAGTTGTGATTATGACTTTGTGTTCTTGCACGTTTGTTGTGAGCATAATTGTGTGTTGCTCTCTTGTGGCTGTTTGAACATGCCACCAAAAAGTAGTTATCTATTGTCTCTTTTAAATTTGCAGGCTTTTGAGGGTTGGGGAAAAGCTATGAGAATGTACTACGACAAAACTGACGAGTACAAGAAAACAGACGTCTCACTCAACTACCTCGGATACTGGACAGACAATGGTGAGTGTTTTGTGGCTTGAGGTAACGGCGTATGTCTTTCTCTTGCGGGGGCTACTGCAATGTACATTGCTTAACCACTACTGTCTTGTTTTACAGGAGGCCACTGCTGCTACCACCTAGTGCTCCCGGTGCTTAGTACTATTTTGTGTTACCGGACTTTTCTACTGCCTTGTGTTAGATGTTTACATCTAATACTTTCTTGTTTGGCCTTCCTTTCATTTTGTGCTACTTCCTTGCAATACAGAGGTTTACCACCACCTTCAAAAGTGTTACTTTGTGTTACGTGGTTTTACTACTCCCTTGTGTTACAGGAGGATACTGTTGTGTTAGGGAAAGTTGCTTACACTACTACTTTGGACCATGAGGGGTCACTAGTTCTGTTTTGTGTTGCAGGAGGTTACTACTACTGTCTTGTGTTGCAGGAGGTTACTACTACTGTCTTGTATTGCAGGAGGTTACTACTACTGTCTTGTATTGCAGGAGGTTACAACTATTGTCTTGTGTTGCAGAAGGTTACTACTACTGTCTTGTGTTGCAGGAGGTTACTACCACTATTTTTGTCACAGGAGCTTACTACTACTGTCTTGTGTTGCAGAAGGTTACTACTACTATTTTTGTCACAGGAAGTTACTACTACTGTCTTGTGTTGCAGGAGGGTACTACTACTATTTTTGTCACAGGAGGTTACTACTACTGTCTTGTGTTGCAGGAGGTTACTACTACTATTTTTGTCACAGGAGGTTACTACTACTGTCTTGTGTTGCAGAAGGGTACTACAACTATTTTTGTCACAGGAGGTTACTACTACTGTCTTGTGTTGCAGGAGGTTACTAATACTGTCTTGTGTTGCAGGAGGTTACTACTACTATTTTTGTCACAGGAGGTTACTACTACTGTCTTGTGTTGCAGGAGGGTACTACTACTATTTTTGTCACAGGAGGTTACTACTACTGTCTTGTGTCGCAGGAGGTTACTGCTACTGTCTTGTGTTGCAGGAGGTTACTACTACTGTCTTGTGTTGCAGGAGGTTACAACTACTGTCTTGTGTTGCAGGAGGTTACTACTACTGTCTTGTGTTGCAGGAGGGTACTACTACTATTTTTGTCACAGGAGGTTACTACTACTGTCTTGTGTTGCAGGAGGTTACTACTACTGTCTTGTGTTGCAGGAGGTTACTGCTACTGTCTTGTGTTGCAGGAGGTTACTACTACTGTCTTGTGTTGCAGGAGGTTACAACTACTGTCTTGTGTTGCAGGAGGTTACTACTACTGTCTTGTGTTGCAGGAGGGTACTACTACTATTTTTGTCACAGGAGGTTACTACTACTGTCTTGTGTTGCAGGAGGTTACTACTACTGTCTTGTGTTGCAGGAGGTTACTACTACTGTCTTGTGTTGCAGGAGGTTACTACTACTGTCTTGTGTTGCAGGAGGTTACTACTACTGTCTTGTGTTGCAAGTGGTTACTACTACTGTCTTGTGTTGCAGGAGGTTACTACTACTGTCTTGTATTGCAGGAGGTTACAACTACTGTCTTGTGTTGCAGGAGGTTACTACTACTGTCTTGTGTTGCAGGAGGTTACTACTACTGTCTTGTGTTGCAGGAGGTTACTACTACTGTCTTGTGTTGCAGGAGGTTACTACTACTGTCTTGTGTTGCAGGAGGTTACTACTACTGTCTTGTGTTGCAGGAGGTTACTACTACTGTCTTGTGTTGCAGGAGGTTACTACTACTGTCTTGTGTTGCAGGAGGTTACTACTACTGTCTTGTGTTTCAGGAGGTTACTACTACTGTCTTGTGTTGCAGGAGGTTACTACTACTGTCTTGTGTTGCAGGAGGTTACTACTACTGTCTTGTGTTGCAGGAGGTTACTACTACTGTCTTGTGTTGCAGGAGGTTACTACTACTGTCTTGTGTTGCAGGAGGTTACTACTACTGTCTTGTGTTGCAGGAGGTTACTACTACTGTCTTGTGTTGCAGGAGGTTACTACTACTATTTTTGTCACATGAGGTTACTACTACTGTCTTGTGTTGCAGGAGGTTACTACTACTGTCTTGTGTTGCAAGAGGTTACTACTACTGTCTTGAGTTGCAGGAGGTTACTACTACTGTCTTGAGTTGCAGGAGGTTACTACTACTGTCTTGTGTTGCAGGAGGTTACTACTACTAAAGATCTTTGCTACCACAACAGCTTCTACTACTTCATGTTACAGGGGGTTACTGCAACTCCTACTACTATCTAACGTTACAAGGAGTTACTACTACTACTACTACTACTACTACTACTACTACTACTACTACTACTACTACTGCTGCTGCTGCTGCTGTTGCTGCTGCTGCTGCTGCTACTACTACTACTACTACTACTACTACTACTACTACTGCTGCTGCTGCTGCTGCTGCTACTACTACTACTACTACTATTATTACTATTATTATTTTGTGTTTCAGGAGGTTACTACTACTATCTAATGTTACAAGGAGTTACTACTACTACTACTACTGCTGCTGCTGCTGCTGCTGCTACTATTACTACTACTACTGCTGCTGCTGCTGCTGCTGCTACTACTACTACTACTATTATGACTATTATTATTTTGTGTTTCAGGAGGTTACTACTACTGTGTTGTGTTTCAGGAGGTTACTACTACTGTGTTGTTTCAGGAGGTTACTACTACTGTGTTGTGTTTCAGGAGGTTACTACTACTGTGTTGTGTTTCAGGAGGTTACTACTACTGTGTTGTGTTTCAGGAGGTTACTACTACTGTGTTGTGTTGCAGGAGGTTACTACTACTGTGTTGTGCTTCAGGAGGTTACTACTACTACTACTACTACTACTACTACTACTACTACTGCTGCTGCTGCTGCTGCTGCTGCTGCTACTACTACTACTACTACTACTATTACTATTATTACTATTATTATTTTGTGTTTCAGGAGGTTACTACTACTACAACACAGAGCCAGGCAAAAACTATGCTCAGACTCTGATGGATGTCACCAAGTATCTCAACAGTTCCAGCTTCCCTGCCAAGTAAATGTCTCCTTGATTTCACAACCTTCTTGAGATGTAATTACTGTCTGTTGCAACACCTTCCTTGCAAAGAATAAGTACGTACCACTGCATCATCAATAACAAGTATCATTATGGAACTCAACCGTTTCCCCTAGCAGCAACAACTATGCACCCTTTTCATTTACCTTCCCATTAATCACGTTGTGTGTCAATACATGTACTTTCCTACCGTTTCTTTGCCAAGAAAATATTTACACACTCTACAGTTTCTCTGTCAGGTACACACCCGGTATCACAACAGCCAGTTTTCCTTTCAACTCAAGTCAGCTTAGTCTCTCTCCATACTTTTTCTGCCCAGCATAAGGTAACAACGTTTGTGTGCCGTTGTTTGCAAGAGGACTCTTGTTGGCATGCAGGCTTTTCAGTCTGTTCCACCCCTGGCACATTCTGGCGCAGGTATCTACATAGGAATTTCCAGTAGCGCTACTGCCCCTGTGGGTTGGGGGTAAGAATAAACCCCCTGTGGATTGGTGGTAAGAATAGACCCCCTGTGGGCTGGGGGTAAGAATAGATCCCCTGTAGGTTGGGGGTAAGAATAGACCCCCTGTGGGTTGGGGGTAAGAATAGACCTCCTGTGGGTTGGGGGTAAGAATAGGCCCCCTGTGGGTTGGGGGTAAGAATACACCCCTGTGGGTTGGGGGTAAGAATAGGCTCCCTGTGGGTTGGGGGTAAGAAGAGATCCCTGTGGGTTGGGGGTAAGAAGAGATCCCTGTGGGTTGGGGGTAAGAATACACCCCCTGTGGGTTGGGGGTGAGAATAGGCTCCCTGTGGGTTGGGGGTAAGAAGAGATCCCTGTGGGTTGGAGGTAAGAATAGGCCCCCTGTGGGTTGGGGGTAAGAATAGGCCCCCTGTGGGTTGGGGCTAAGAATAGGCCCCCTGTGGGTTGGGGGTATGAATAGGCCCCCTATGGGTTGGGGGTGAGAATATGCCCCTGTGGGTAAGAATAGACCCCCTGTGGGTTGGGGGTAAGAATAGGCCCCCTGTGGGTTGGGGGTAAGAATAGGCCCCCTGTGGGTTGGGGTAAGAATAGCCCCCCTGTGGGCTGGGAGTAAGAATAGACCTCCTGTGGGCTGGGGGTACGAATAGACCCCCTGTGGGCTGGGAGTAAGAATAGACCCCCTGTGG
>JAWQFJ010033617.1:12500-20707 GCA_034096865.1 Theodoxus fluviatilis
AAATACCGGGAAAAAGTCAATCTGCAGTCCAGGTAGTTCAAGAATTACAAAATGAGTGGCATAGATGCAGAAACCTGACACATGGGCGAAAACTTCCTTGCGGTAGCATCTGCCCAGTCCATGGAGTCAATGTCTGCAAGACCACTGTCCATACTGTCACTGAAAATAAAGAACTCCTCACAGGAAGCGAGAGGGGCTCATCACACGCCGCCCTCGCCGCGTGTATGTCTGTACATAATCAGGGGTCGCTCCATCCACGCTCTCGTCTTCCGAGGAAGGCCTTGGTACAGTGTCTCTCTCTGTGGGCTCGTCATCGGTCGGGTCAGGGTGACGTCGTGGCGACTGCCACCAGTCCGGCGGTAGTTCTCCCTGGTGCTTCCAGAGACGGGTACGGTTCACGTAACGTCCTCCCGGTGGCCGGGCAAGCTTGGTGGTGCATCCCTTCTCAGTCCGTGGGTTGGAGTACCACGGTGCAGTGCCATCAGGAGAGATCTGGTGATAGGCCTTGCGGTCGTAACCAGTCTTCATTCCGTCCACGCTCCGCTGCAGGTGTGTCCTTGCGGACTTTCCCACTGCCTGCAGCATGCCCTGGAGCGGTTCCACACCCTGGGGCACGTCACGGGGGATATTCACCAATGGCCTGGCGACCACTGCAGAACTGTCAGCCTTGCTAGAGCCACTACGGCGACTGTGGGGTCTTGTCTGTGAGGCACAGATGGCACAGCGCCGACACAAGTTGCGAACGGACTTGTGTCGACCAATCCAAAAGTACCGCTCACAGACGCGTCGGTACGTCTTCTGCCTTCCGAGGTGGCCAGCTGCTGGGTCATCGTGTACCTGTCTCAGCGCTTCCTCCTGCATGGCTCTCGGCAGAACAGGGAGAAGTCGGCAGGTTTCTCCCTTCTCGTCCATCCACTTTCTGTACAGCGCCCCATCCGTCAGCTGCAAGGCATCCCACTGGGTCCAGTAAGCCTTGGTGACAGGGCTGGTAACGGCGACCTTCCTCCAGGGTGGGCGGACAGGCCTGTCCTCCATCCAGCGTATGATGGGCTGCAGGTCCGGATCCTGTCTCTGTGCGACTGCCAGAGGCGTCTCTTGAGCGGCGATCCGCCTCAACGCACCCGAGGGCCGCAGTGAAGCATTCCCTTCACCCCCAAGACCCTTCAACTGCACGTGGTGCCCATCAATCAGCAGGAGGAACTGTCCCCAGTCTATAACACAGCAATGCTTCTGCAAAAAGTCTATTCCCAGGATGACGTCATCTTCTATATCGGCGATCACGAAGGGGTGAGAAACAACAAGCTCACCGGCCTTCACCTTCACTGTCACGATGCCGTGCACAGGGATCGGTCTGTGCATGACGTCAGTGAGCACCATCGCCGATTCCTCTCTTCTCTGGAAGGGGCACAGACCAGTCTTTATCACAGAAATGGTCGCTCCTGAGTCAATCAGTGCCTGATGACGGTTGCCGTCGATGTGCACCTCGATCGCCGCTCCTCCTCGGTCTATGCGCACGCTCTTGAGCCGGTGCAGGGTGGAGTTTTCCTGGGAGGTGGTGGCTTTCTCCTTCCTCTGTGGACAGCGGCGAGCGATGTGGCCTGTCTTGTCGCAATTATAACATCTGATCTGCCCTCGCTGTCCGTCTTGACGGAAAGAGCGGTTTTGCATCTTCTCCAAGAACTCCGCCATCAGCTGGCGAAACTGGTTCAGAGAGGGAGTGTCGCCGTCACCCTCCGACTTCTCCTGGCTGCCAATGGCTCTGATCCTATGAGGGTGAGGTGCTCGCTGGGTCGCTTCCTCGCGTTGAGCGATAGCCTCGACACGGAGAGCGGTGTTGACTGCTTCCGCCAAGGTAGAGGGAGCCAACACCTGTACTTGGCGTTTCGCTTCGTCGTCGGCGAGGGCATCTATAAACTTCTCCCGAGCCAAATCGTCGATTGCCTCCCTGTTAAACGCAGGGTGCGCTCGCCTCACCAGCCTCTCGATGTCAGCCGCCAACTCGATGAGTGATTCTCCCTTTTTGCGCTTTCTCGTGTAGAGTGCTGCCTTAGCCTGGTCTGCATTTCGGGAATCTTGAAACCTGTCACGGAGGATCCGAACGAGGGCAGTGTAGTCATTCCTGCCTTCGGGTGGAATGGTTTCCAGGACTGTCAGCGCTTGTCCCGTCAGGCTGGAGATGAGAAAACTCGCTTTCTCCCGCTCTCCCCAACCGTTGATCTGCGCGGTCACCTCGAACTGAATGTGGTAGGCATCCCACGGTGCCTTCCCGTCGTACGTTTGTGGCCGCTGCACTGGACGACCGGCTGGGGGGTATGCCTCTTCCTGGTTTGAGAAGAATGGTGACGCCTCGGCTCGCAGTTGCTTGGAGGCCTGGTGGTTATCTTGGGTATAAAGTCTGGCTGGATAAGAGGAGCTTGCTTTTGTTTCTTCTTTCTCTTCCAGCTTTCTCTCCAGTCTGCAGATGACGGTGTCGAGGCGGGTTACTTCCCCTTCGAGGGAGTTGAGGCGCGCTGCTTCCTGTTGGAGATTCGCATCAATGCGGTCTACCTCCTCTCCTAAACGAAAGCTTACTGCCTCGATTTCCCTCTGAAGTCCCTCTGTCCCAGCTTTGATGGTCTGCAGCAACTCTCCCTGACGTTCTGCTTCTTGTTGTTCTCTCCGTGCCTCTTTTTCTCTTTCTTCGAGCTCCTTCCTTTCGCGGTATGCAGCTTCTTGCTGGCGACGCTTGGCTTCTTCTTGTTCTCTCCGTTCGCGATCTGCCTTCTCCTCTGCCTTCTCCCGCTCGCGGTCTGCCTTCTCCTCCTTTTGTTGGTCGAGCAGAAGTCTCATCATCATTGCGATGTCTTCCGTCGGTTGCTCTGTCGCCTCCGCGCGTGCGGCAGCTCGAGTCACGCGCTTGTCGCCTTCCATTTCCGTCGTAGACTGTCACTGCTTCAACTGTTCGCCGTCTGTGGAACCAATGTTGCACTCTTCTCTGCAATATCTTGATGTACGGGGGTTCTCCTGGCTTGCGCTAGGAAGTCACAGTGACAGACTCCGGTGATCGTTTCCAATGAACTTTATTCACACACTGATCGACTACAGTGGTGAAAATCAGCAACAGCAATTCGTCGCACTACGTCGCAGCTTCACTCTGCTTACAGTACCGCAGAGGCTCGCTAGCACACAGCAGAAACTCGCTCTGTACAGGGTCAAAGCTCTCACCTTTAACTCTGTCGTATCTGCTGCTCTCTCCCTCTCACTCGCTTTCGCTCCTTATATACCTTTACACAATTTCTAGAAGCTACCAGTACGATGTCGAACACACTCCCACATTCCTAACTGCGACGCGATTGACTTACTGTGTCACAACAAGCTAATATTAGCCTAACTCGGTCGCGCGCGGGTCAAGGCCGTGACCTGACTGATAAACACGCCTGCGACGGTGCCAGTAGGTTCGAGAAAACGTCACAACATCAGGATAGAAAGGAGAGAGACCCAGAGTGCTTCACCAAACGAGAGAGGGAAAGACACACAAACGGACACTGAGGTGCCCACGAAGTCTGGCGGTCGAGGTTCTGTGTGGAGCCAAGAGAGAGCAACAAAGACAGAATCTCAGAGAAAATGCACGTAGTTAGCGTCCAGTGATTCTGGCTTTTGTGACGACGATGACGACGACGACGACGACGACGACGATGATGATGATGATGATGATGATGATGATGATGATGATGATGATGATGATGATGATGATGATGATGATGACGATGACGACAACATTAATAACGTTGACAAGGACTTTGACGGTGATAGATAGAACAAAACGAAATACAAATTTGCCATAACATTTCCCGTCACTTCATCGTCCCCTGTACTGCCCCGACAGTGAATGCTCTGCTTTGTCCAATTTCAGACAACTCCCTTTCTACCCGCTCCCCTCAGCTCCCGCCGCCGCTTTTACTGTACACCGTACTACCCTGCGTCCCTCCCCCTTTTGTTGCTCCCCCGGCAGCTCTACGCCTACACTAGACACCTCATTACTGACTCGGGTTCACAGAATGACAGTGGAGCATTCTAGGACACTAGAGACCTCACTACTGACTCGGGTTCACAGAATGACAGTGGAGCATTCTAGGACACTAGAGACCTTACTACCGAATCGGGTTCACACAATGACAGTGGAGCATTCTAGAACACTAGAGACCTCACTACTGACTCGGGTTCACAGAATGACAGTGGGGCATTCTAGGACACTAGACACCTCACTACTGACTCGGGTTCACAGAATGACAGTGGAGCATTCTAGGACACTAGAGACTTACTACTGACTCGGGTTCACAGAATGACAGTGGAGCATTCTAGGACACTAGAGACTTCACTACTGACTCGGGTTCACAGAATAACAATGGAGCATTCTAGGACATTAGAGACCTCACTACTGACTCGGGTTCACAGAATGACAGTGGAGCATTCTAGGACACTAGAGACCTCACTACTGACTTGGGTTTACAGAATGACAGTGGAGCATTCTCGGACACTAGATACCTCACTACTGACTCGGGTTCACAGAATGACAGTGGAGCATTCTAGGACACTAGAGACCTCACTACTGACTCGGGTTCACAGAATGACAGTGGAGCATTCTAGGACACTAGAGACCTCACTACTGACTCGGGTTCACAGAATGACAGTGGAGCGTTGTAGGACACTAGAGACCTCACTACTGACTCGGGTTCACAGAATGACAGTGGAGCATTCTAGGACACTGGAGACCTCACTACTGACTCGGGTTCCGGGAATGACAGTGGAGCATTCTAGGACACTAGAGAGCTCACTGCTGACTGGGGTTCACAGAATGACAGTGGAGCATTCTAGGACACTAGAGACCTCACTACTGACTCGGGTTCACAGAATGACAGTGGAGCGTTCTAGGACACTAGAGACCTCACTACTGACTCGGGTTCACAGAATGACAGTGGAGCATTCTAGGACACTAGAGACCTCACTACTGACTCGGGTTCACACAATGACAGTGGAGCATTCTAGGACACTAGATACCTCACTACTGACTCGGGTTCACAAAATGTCAGTGGAGCATTCTAGGACACTAGAGACCTCACTACTGACTCGGGTTCACAGAATGACAGTGGAGCAGTCTAAGACACTAGAGACCTCACTACTGACTCGGTTTTTACAGAATGACAGTGGAGCATTTTAGGACATTTGAGACCTCACTACTGACTCGGGTTCACAGAATGACAGTGGAGCATTCTAGGACACTAGAGACCTCACTACTGACTCGGGTTCACAGAATGACAGTGGAGCATTCTAGGACACTAGAGACCTCACTGCTGACTCGGGTTCACAGAATGACAGTGGAGCATTCTAGGACACTGGAGACCTCACTACTGACTCGGGTTCCGGGAATGACAGTGGAGCATTCTAGGACACTAGAGAGCTCACTGCTGACTGGGGTTCACAGAATGACAGTGGAGCATTCTAGGACACTAGAGACCTCACTACTGACTCGGGTTCACACAATGACAGTGGAGAATTATAGGACACTAGAGACCTCATTACTGACTCGGGTTCACAGAATGACAGTGGAGCATTCTAGGACACTAGAGATCTCACTACTGACTCGGGTTCACACAATGACAGTGGAGCATTCTAGGACACTAGAGATCTCACTACTGACTCGGGTTCACAGAATGACAGTGGAGCATTCTAGGACACTAGACACCTTACTACTGACTCGGGTTATCAGAATGACAGTGGAGCGTTCTAGGACACTAGAGACCTCACTACTGACTCGGGTTCACAGAATGACAGTGAAGCATTCTAGGACACTAGAGACCTCGTTACAGACTCGGGTTCACAGAATGACAGTGGAGCATTCTAGGAAACTAGAGACCTCACTACTGACTCGGGTTCACAATGACAGTAGAGCATTCTAGGACACTGGAGTCCTCACTACTTACTCGGGTTCACAGAATGACAGTGGAGCGTTCTAGGACACTAGAGACCTCACTACTGACTCGGGTTCACAGAATGACAGTGGAGCATTCTAGGACACTAGAGACCTTACTACCGACTCGGGTTCACACAATGACAGTGGAGCATTCTAGAACACTAGAGACCTCGCTACTGAATCGGGTTCACAATGACAGTGGAGCATTCTAGGACACTAGAGACCTCACTACTGACTCGGGTTCACAGAATGACAGTGGAGCATTCTAGGACACTAGAGACCTCACTACTGAGTCGGGATCGCAGAATGACAGTGGAGCATTCTACGACACTAGAGACCTTACTACTGACTAGCGTTCACAAAATGTCAGTGGAGCATTCTAGGACACTAGAGACCTCACTACTGACTCGGGTTCACAGAATGACAGTGAAGCAGTCTAAGACACTAGAGACCTCACTACTGACTCGGTTTTTACAGAATGACAGTGGAGCATTTTAGGACATTTGAGACCTCACTACTGACTCGGGTTCACAGAATGACAGTGGAGCATTCTAGGACACTAGAGACTTACTACTGACTCGGGTTCACAGAATGACAGTAGAGCATTCTAGGACACGAGAGACCTCACTGCTGACTCGGGTTCACAGAATGACAGTGGAGCATTCTAGGACACTGGAGACCTCACTACTGACTCGGGTTCCGGGAATGACAGTGGAGCATTCTAGGACACTAGAGAGCTCACTGCTGACTGGGGTTCACAGAATGACAGTGGAGCATTCTAGGACACTAGAGACCTCACTGCTGACTCGGGTTCACAGAATGACAGTGGAGCATTCTAGGACACTGGAGACCTCACTACTGACTCGGGTTCCGGGAATGACAGTGGAGCATTCTAGGACACTAGAGAGCTCACTGCTGACTGGGGTTCACAGAATGACAGTGGAGCATTCTGGGACACTAGAGACCTCACTACTGACTCGGGTTCACACAATGACAGTGGAGAATTATAGGACACTAGAGACCTCATTACTGACTCGGGTTCACAGAATGACAGTGGAGCATTCTAGGACACTAGAGATCTCACTACTGACTCGGGTTCACACAATGACAGTGGAGCATTCTAGGACACTAGAGATCTCACTACTGACTCGGGTTCACAGAATGACAGTGGAGCATTCTAGGACACTAGACACCTTACTACTGACTCGGGTTATCAGAATGACAGTGGAGCGTTCTAGGACACTAGAGACCTCACTACTGACTCGGGTTCACAGAATGACAGTGAAGCATTCTAGGACACTAGAGACCTCGTTACAGACTCGGGTTCACAGAATGACAGTGGAGCATTCTAGGAAACTAGAGACCTCACTACTGACTCGGGTTCACAATGACAGTAGAGCATTCTAGGACACTAGAGACCTCACTACTGACTCGGGTTCACAGAATGACAGTGGAGCGTTCTAGGACACTAGAGACCTCACTACTGACTCGGGTTCACAGAATGACAGTGGAGCATTCTAGGACACTAGAGACCTTACTACCGACTCGGGTTCACACAATGACAGTGGAGCATTCTAGAACACTAGAGACCTCGCTACTGAATCGGGTTCACAATGACAGTGGAGCATTCTAGGACACTAGAGACCTCACTACTGACTCGGGTTCACAGAATGACAGTGGAGCATTCTAGGACACTAGAGACCTCACTACTGAGTCGGGATCGCAGAATGACAGTGGAGCATTCTACGACACTAGAGACCTTACTACTGACTAGCGTTCACAAAATGTCAGTGGAGCATTCTAGGACACTAGAGACCTCACTACTGACTCGGGTTCACAGAATGACAGTGGAGCAGTCTAAGACACTAGAGACCTCACTACTGACTCGGTTTTTACAGAATGACAGTGGAGCATTTTAGGACATTTGAGACCTCACTACTGACTCGGGTTCACAGAATGACAGTGGAGCATTCTAGGACACTAGAGACTTACTACTGACTCGGGTTCACAGAAATGACAGTAGAGCATTCTAGGACACGAGAGACCTCACTGCTGACTCGGGTTCACAGAATGACAGTGGAGCATTCTAGGACACTGGAGACCTCACTACTGACTCGGGTTCCGGGAATAACAGTGGAGCATTCTAGGACACTAGAGAGCTCACTGCTGACTGGGGTTCACAGAATGACAGTGGAGCATTCTAGGACACTAGAGACCTCACTACTGACTCGGGTTCACACAATGACAGTGGAGAATT
>JAWQFJ010033619.1:0-12500 GCA_034096865.1 Theodoxus fluviatilis
TACCGACCAAGAGAGTCTAAGCAATTCTATTAAACTCCGTTCAAATATGTTGTGAATTTTAAGAAACTTTTAATGAAGCATCTCGGCAAATGAGTCACGCACAACATCCTACATAACACACCAATGACCAAGAATTCAATACATGCTAGTCATAAGAACCTTTCGCTGAATCTCAACGAGTATTTACTTTTTAGATAGAAGAAATAATGCCCTGCGTTCAAGACGACCTAGCGCTCGGCGAGCGCTAGGCGAGCCCCAAATGTGCACTCTTGAACGACTCGTCATGACCGAGCGCTAGCCAAGATGGCTTCCGCGATGCCTTCTCATCGTCGCGGATTGCGCTTCTCAACCAAATGAATGAACCAGCAGCTGCAGACTGGTCGTTCCTTGTGAAAGCTGATAAAATATGTTACTCTGCAGCTGTGCATTAAAGGTTCGGCATCGCTCGAATAAAAACTTATGTAAAAACGACAGTGCTGACTTGGCGTAAGCAAGAATTTCTCGATGCTCACATCAAGGGAGGTTTCACAACAAACTAAGGGCTAATGTTAGATATAGAGTTGCCTCCCTTGAAATCTTCCTGGTAAATTCACACACATGATTATTCAGCGGGAGGCAATTCCAAGCAAAATACTAACAATTTTGGCTGTATTGATATCTACAATTTCAATAAATTGTACGCCTTCATTTCAGTGATGGTTGGTTACATTTATGAAAAATGATATAAAAGCAATTTTGTCGGTAATTATTTGTGATCTTGGTCTTCTCATCAAGGATCAACAGTGGGCAGACACACTTTTGTTGTAGGCGTGTCATAATTAGCGGCGGGGACGTAATTTCTAGTGGGTTACTAAAAATATTCCCACTGTAATCGGTTCAGCGCATCATAAGTCACTGTAGCAAGCACGCAGAAATATATATGATAAACAATGTGTCAAACGAAATTCAATATTTGCAGGCACATGAGATGAATCAAGAAGGATGTGACCGTTAGCTTGGATTGAGGACGCGAGCCGAGTGTGAATTGAAAATGACTGTTCCAGAACACAGAAAATCCTTGACCCTAAAATTAATATAATATGAGGTCACTACCCCACCGTGATACACGATGAAGCCGCCACCGTGATGTATAATGAGATAACTAATTACAGCGGGACTAACTTTTAGCAACCCACAAGAAATTACCTCCCGCTGCAAACTATGACAAGCCATACGCACCGAGGTTGTCTTGTTCCCGACACAGCTCGGCACAGGTGCAGGTGCTGTTGACGCAGATGGGGTTAAGGCCGGTGACGCAGCTGGTGGTCACACATGTGGAAGCGTCCGTGCCCACACAGGCCTCACCCCAGGTCTCCCCCACTGGAAAGCAAAAAAGATTTGTCGGAAAGGCTTCCGGAGCCGGCTACACCAGTGGAATCCTCCGAAGAGATGGGTGTGAGAAAGACAGCCAAGGTGGCGTGCCATACAAGCTGCCGAGTCACAACATCTGATTGTCAGCGTTTTTAAAAGTTTATTTCTTTCTTCGAATTTCTATACTATTTTGGCATTGTGTGTGTGTGTGTGTGTGTGTGTGTGTGTGTGTGTGTGTGTGTGTGTGTGTGTGTGTGTGTGTGTGTGTGTGTGAGAGAGAGAGAGAGAGTGAATCACGGTGAGTTCACCGGAGATTAACCGACCAAAATCGCTTGCCAATCAGATGCTGTGGCCAGCCAGCTTGTGGCCCGCCAGCATAGGCGTCTTTCCGAAACCCCTCTCCTCGGACGAGTCCAATAGTGTGGCCCGTCTCTGGAAGCTTTTCGGAATTGTCGGAAAGGCCAACATGGCATGGGTAGGTACTAGGTCAGGGCGGGTTTACCAACAAGAATTTCCATACGACAAGGAATGGACCGGTACTAGTGTTGTTGACTGAAGATAAAGTAAATACATCTCTTAACTTCTCAAAGTTTCATTAGATCATCAACATGTTGGGTACACAAACAAATGTATAGATAGTATTTGATATAGTTCAGCGTAATTGGTTTAAAAAGAAGAATTACTTGTTGATTCAGCGTGACCTAAATTATTAGCAGAGTACACTCGGTGCACACATTCCACGCCAGTCGAAACGTATGACGTGTGCCTGAAAGGGATAAGTAATTGAGACGGTCACACAATGTTCCGTGAAAATACAGTTAAACATTTGGGAAAGCGTTTAAGTTGTTGCTTAAAGTTGCATTTAACAAATATGTCTATCTATGATTCCTATATTAAATGTATCGTATTTATTCTGGCTCTTTTATGAGAGCTTTATCAGCTGCTCGCACCGCTCGCGACAGTCAAATACAGTCACGCTGTCCTTTTCCCATTACCGTATGCTGGCTTCCTTCAGAAGACATCGACCAATAGAAACTCTTGTTCTCGCAAAAAAAGGTCTGCATCAAACAAATCTACCTACAAAAATCATGGTCATCGCATGACTGAGGCAAGGAGGCGAATAAAGTTGCTCAGTGTATTAAATCACAATACAGGTACTTATTTAATGCACGGGTGCAACTATTTCTTTATATGTGTGCGCACATGCTTTGCATCGGAAACTGTGCCAGATCTCTTCACCTTCAGTCACCTTTCTTTACTATAGTTTTTGGGGGGTTCAAACTTGAAACAAAATCCATGGTGAAATCTTAGGGAAGAATACTGCAGCCAATATAATTTAGAACGGTTTACATTTCAAAGCAAACGTACTCTTCTGCCTTTGGAAATTAAACGAGAAAACGAAAACTACGCCTCTGAAAGGCACGGGAGTGCATCAGAAGAGGTACCGTAATCACAGCATGGAAAAAGGTAGAGAGTAGGAAGACACCAAGGTGATTTTGTTACTTACAGAAATAAAGTGCAACACACACCACAGTCGCAATGGTCAGCTTCATCTTTTTCTTGGTTTTGTCCGTGACAAGGGGACTAGGGGCTGTGTCTTTATATCTTCTTTCAAACAGATGGTTTCCGTAGCTTGGTTCCCACGCCCCACATCTACGTCCGCGGCATTTTTGATTTACGTACCAGTCCTTGATAACGCCGTCTCAAACGACTAAAACACGTTTTCGTCCAATCTTAAGCTTTGAATACAAAAAGGACAACCTCTGACTAATTCTGTATCCAGGTCTTCTACTTTTCATTCCTGCTGCATCGGTTGTGATGATTCAGCCAGACTGATAGATAGGTTTTGTTAAACTCACGGTTGGAGGTGTGTGCATATTAAACAGAGTCTGAGAGAGAGAGAGAGAGAGAGAAAGAGAAAGAGAGAAAAGACACAGACAGAAAAACAGACAGACAGAGAGAGAGAGAGAGGGGGGGGGGAGAGGGAGAGAGACAGAGAGAGACAGAGACAGAGAGAGAGAGACAGAGAGAGAGAGAGACAGAGTGAGGAGAGAGAGAGAGAGAAAGAGAGAGAGAGAGAGAGAGAAAGAGAGAGAGAGAGAGAGTCGAATAATTGTAGTGACAGGAGCAGGATCAATAAAAATCAGGTAGAGAAAGAGAGACAGGGCAAGCAAGTGCATGAAGAGGTTGAACTGTAAAGAAGACGAGAGTGCACTGTATGCACGTGGGTGTGCATGCCGTGCGTGCGTGTATGAATGCGTATCTATGTGCATACGCATGCTTGTTATTTCTGTCTGTGTATAAGCTGTTGTTATCTCCTTGTACTCGAACAAAAATGCAGCAATGGTTTCTTCTGCACTTTACCCGATCGTACGCATCAGTATGCGGAACAGATGTTCTTTTTACTTTGCCTGCTGGGGCGCGTTTTTAGCTTACCTAGTTGGAAAATATTAGGCCGGTGTCAACATGTGTCAAACATTAGACTGCCTTGACATCTGCTTTGGTCATTTTGACACATGTTAGCACCGACCTATTCCTCGCAATATCTTGCAAGGTTCCTAGCGTAAGAAATGCGCCCTTGATGTGCTTTAACGTTGTTTTCCTAATCGCTATGCAGGCATGAACCACTCCGCACGGTGAGCTGCTGGAGGAGACCCCAAACGCCGGGTATCTAGCGGATGCAGGGGGCATCGAGCAGCTCTGGCGTATGTTACACCACAGCCTATCAAAAAGCAAACGACCTGTTTGACACCACAACTGTCTATCTCGAATGTACCAAATCTATAGGGTCCCTCTTGTAGCAAAATACTGCAACGTATGTGTAATCGTGCGAGGTTAAGATTAAGAGAAAAAAAAACTTTGCATTAAAAAGTTTCGAGCCTAAAATCGATAGTTTGCTTAGCTTTATCGTATGGAGTATGGCTATTAAGCTACATGAGGAGCATGAAGTGGGTTTTCTCCCATGAGGATGCTGTGCCACCAAATCAAAGTAACCTTACCGATCCACTTCAGTTTTCTGGTTCTTCAATCTGCTGCGGCTTGAGGGTACGGCGTTCGAAGCTGTGCGGTTCCAAGAGTTACATCCTTGAGCACGAAGCGTAACTAGCATTGCTTCTCCCCACCCAGGAGTAAAACCAGGTATCTGAGAGGGCAATGTTGGTAAATTGTAGTGCGATTAACCCTTGTATGCGACCATGAGCCAGCATCGGGTTGAATACCCCTCGGGGAGTGAAGTTAGTGCTGGTACCTGACTGTGTGCGACTTACATATCTGTCCCTATGTTGTGAGGTACCAGTCAGGGCCGGATCTAGGGGGGGTGCTGGGGGTGCTCGAGCACCCCCCCAAAAAAAAAAAAAAAAAAAAAAAAAAAACCTCCGTGGCAGCGGGGTGTGGGGGGATGGGGGGGGGGGGGGGGTGGTTGCTCAAATATGTTGATCTACTTCCCACCTCATCGGATATCGGCACACTTTGCTTGGTAGCAGAGACAGTATAGTTAGTAAAAAGCTTGGGAAGGAGGGGGGGGGGGGCTAAAAGATGCTGGGCCCAGATGCTGTACTACTCTCCACTTGGTATAAGCACACTCTACTTGGCAGCCAAGGTAGCTGGGGAGGGAGGGGGGGGGGGGTGCTGCTATAATTAAGATGCCTTCCTTTTGCTACTCGCACAGACAAATCAAACCCGGGCAGAGACAGGAAGAATCTGTGACCAAACAAAAACTCTTGGAAATGACCGCACTGCCAGATTGCACAGATTTGCACCATTTTTCTCAAAATTTTCCGGGGGGGCATGCCCCCGGACCCCCCTAGAGGGGCGTGCCTGCTTCGCAGGCACGCACTCGTGGCTTCGCCACTTCGATGAGAAGACCCTAAAACAATTTTAAGCACCCCCCCTCAAAAAACTTTGATCCGGCCCTGCCAGTGAAGGATTGATTACACTGCCTTGTGATCAGGGGGTAAAGTGTAAAGCGGTTTGAAACCCAGACATGTGTGATAAGTCGCTGTATAAAACCACACCTTTACCCTTTCACCTTTATCTCTGTGCCCCATCCTTCTATTATCACCATTCTTCAATTTACACCACATTCGTAATCACACCTTCCTCCTACTTATACCACCCTAATAATGATATTATCTAGTCCATAATGTCCTCCCATGTTCACTATCATCCTTCATGTGCCATCCTCCAATTTTGAGGGCGCATCTTCATGTTTTTAGCATCCTCCTATTCACACCCTGCTGTTTACACCATTCTCCATTTTACAGCTCAGCTCAGCTCATGTTCTCGGCCTTGGAAGTCGTTGGGAGGACCTGAAAGCAGAAGCTGACGTCCTCCTCCGAGCCGCTCTGTCGGTGTCCATTGACAGGAGGTCTGGGAAAGTCATCTCAGTCCAGTCTTTCACGTTGTCGACCCAGCTTTTTCTCTGCCGTCCGCGTCTGCGTCCGCCCTCGACAGTGCCTGCATTATGGTTTTGGAGAGGCCTGTTTACACCATGCTTCATAATAATAATAATAATATTATAGTTTATTTATACGCACATACCTTCCCTTGACAGGCAAGCTCATGGCGTTTACAATCCAAAGAATCAACACTCATGCAACCGCTCAACACCACATTCCTACAAAAACTCACACACTACACACATAAAAAATAAGATCCAATAGAACAAACTATACAATATACTCAGCACGTGCAGGCAGGATCAAGTAAGGGGAAGCAGCTCAGAGGGAAAGGCGGATCGGAAGAGGTGGGTCTTTAGAGCACTTTTGAACTGGGGCTTCTACTCACACCATTCTCCTGTTTACACCATTCACCAATCAACACCACCTTTCTATTTACATACTCCTATTAGCACAGGGGTACCATCGTCATGTTTACATCATCTTCCTATTGATATGATCCTCCTCTCTACGCCAACCACCTGTTTTCACACTCCTCCTGTTGACACCATCTTCCTGTTCATACACTCCTCCTATTTACACCATTCCTCTATCATTTTCCTGTGCTTCAAATCCCATCTTTACTTTGTTCATTTCTTCCTCTCTATTTGTTTTCTTTGTCAAACGACTTAAGTTTATTTTCTCTGCTCTTCTTTAAAGCTCTAATTCGGCTCTGATTGCGCGTAATGAACTTAGTTTTAAATGTCTTTTGAAGACGAGAAACACATTAAATTTTGTATAAA
Source organism: Theodoxus fluviatilis (assembly GCA_034096865.1). Classification (NCBI taxonomy): domain Eukaryota; kingdom Metazoa; phylum Mollusca; class Gastropoda; order Cycloneritida; family Neritidae; genus Theodoxus; species Theodoxus fluviatilis. The sequence continues at coordinate 6,530 of JAWQFJ010033619.1, forward strand.
GAGCAACAAAAAGATATCACATTTGACATTGTGCTGACAAAACACACGACACAGATGGAAGACGTATGAAATTATTTTATTTCTTAAAGACAATGGAACGATTCATTCTCCTCTCCTGGCAATGAAGCGTTGTATCGCGTGTTCCTGCAGCGTAAGGCAAAACTGTTATGGGCACGATTCATCCTAGATAGTACAAGGAATACAATTCTCAGAAAACACACATTAGTAATATACTTTGCATGGGACCTTTAACAAATTGTCATTCGTCTGCTCTGTTTCCGTCATTCGTTTATCATATCCCACTGAAGAACTACAACAGCAGTAAACATGTGCATCATCATGTTTGTACTGTGGCTGTGTTTGTTTCAGAACGAGATGCCCGAGAACTTATATTTGTTTGTTTGTTTGTTTTTTGTGTTTGTCATATACTTTGACTGTAGTTCTTCTTAAATACCAAAGATGAAGAAAACACATGTCGGTAACTAAGCTCTCCACGTCACATCCGTGTACAGTGATAATACATCTGACCCTCCAAAATACGTGGTCAGAAGGCTTGGGGCCTGATGCCTCTTCTACCTCTAGCAAGGTTTTGGCTTTGTATCAGAAGCTTTTTACGTTGCCAGATAGTGCATAAGTGTACTGCTTGACCTAGCGTGCTGAAGTAAGCCTTGAAATCGCGAGGAAGAAATGATTTTGACTGGTAATATAGACAAAAGCCTGCTACCTCCATTTGCTGTAAAAACTAATAATGGCCATAATGCTAGCTGAGATGTGATAGTATGGACTGAAAATATTTAGTCTTCGAGTTTTCATTGAACATATGCTATTAGGCTTTCTGTGGCAGCATAAACTTTATTACATTAAAAAATCGTCTGATGCATTACAATGATGTGGATCTCTTCCTAAGGTCTTTTCGTCGTTCCTTCATTTACTATTGTCCTCCTAATTTTGTCATTCTTACCCGACCTGGTGTTTGCGAGCTCAGGGGAACTTGAGGTGGACACAATGGCAATCGCCATCGATGCAGTGGAGGTCCATGGAGAGACATGAGCAGTTCATACGTCCAGTCTGCAGCCTCCACAGGCAGTCGCTCCGGCAGGGACCTGTGCCAGTTTGATAGTTACTTGCACTTGAATCTGTCAGTGTCTATCTCTGCGAGTCACCTGTCTGTCTGTCTGTGAGTCTGTATCTGTCTGTCTATGTGTCTGTCGGTCTGTGTGTCTGTCTGTGTGTCTGTCTGTGTGTCTGTCTGTGTGCTTGTATATGTGTTTGTCTGTGTGTGTGTGTGTGTGTGTCTGTCTGTCTGTCTGTCTGTCCGTCCGTCCGTCCGTCCGCCCGCCCGCTCGCCCGCCTGCCTGCCCGCCTGCCTGCCTGTCTGTCTGTCTGTCCGTCCGTCCGTCCGTCTGTCTGTCTGTCTGTCTGCCTGTCTGTCTGTCTGTCTGTCTGTCTGCCTGTCTGTCTGTCCGTCTGTGTGTCTGTCTGTATGTCTGTGTATGTGTGTATATGTGTGTGTCTGTCGGTGTATGTGCGTCTGTTTGTGTGTCTGTGTGTGTGTGTGTGTGTGTCTGTCTCTTACTGTCTGTCCGTCCGTCTGTCCCTTCTCTCTCTCTCTCTCTCTCTCTCTCTCTCTCTCTCTCTCTCTCTCTCCATCTCTCTCTTTCTCTTTCGCTCGCTCTCTCACACACACAGACTCACGCGCGCGCGCGGGAGAGCGCACACACACACACACACACACACACACACGTACACAAACACGTACACAAACACACCACATGCATGTACATTCTTGCGAACGCACGAGTGCGCGTCTTCACACACACACGCGCGCGCGTGCGCGCGCACACACATATACGCGCGCACACACACATACACATACGCGCGCGCGCACAGACACAGATTCCTAAAGGAAGCATACACTTGCCCACGAGAAAGGACATTTTTCTGTCTTCACATCTCTACACTTACCGAGGTCAGCGTCAGACCTGCACATATCGGCGCAGGTGCAGATGCCATTGATGCAGATAGGGCGGATGCCCCCCACGCACGAGGTGGCCACACAGGTCATCGGGTCGCTGGTGGGACAGTTCTCGCTACTCACCTCCCACACTGCGGCGACAACAGGTATCTTGCTATTTTCTGACATAGGGACGGATGAGCATATGCGTAGATGGACAGACAGAAGGACAGGCTGAGAGACAGATGGACGGACGGGCATGCGTGCGTGCGGGGAGCAGGTGGATGAACGGACGGACGTACAGAGAGACGGACAAACAGGCACAGTCAACCAGAAGGCATACATATATACACAGACAAACACACAGATGGGGGACGGACAGAGAGACACACAGGTGGACAGGCAGGCATGCACACAGGAAGTCACGTGGGCAAACCGATATATACACAGACTGACAGGTAGACACACTGACAGACAGAAACACAGACAGACACAGACAAACACACAGACAGACATACATCCACACAGACAGACATACATCCACACAGACAGACACACAGTCAGACACACAGACAGACAGACAGACACACAGAGAGACACAGACAAACACACAGACGGACATCCACAGACAGACAGACAGACAGACAGACAGACAGATACACAGACAGACAGACAGATACACAGACAGACAGACAGACAGATACACAGACACACACACACACAGACAGACAGACAGACAGACAGACAGACAGGCACACAGACACACAGACAGACAGACAGACAGACAGACAGACAGACAGATACACAGACAGACAGATACACAGACCGACAGACAGACAGGCAGGCAAGCAGACAGACAGATACACAGACATACACGCAGACAAACAGACAGACAGACATACACACAGACACACAGACACACAGACAGACAGACAGACATACATACAGACAGACAGACATACACGCAGACAAACAGACAGACAGACATACACGCAGACAGACAGACAGACAGATAGACAAACAGACAGACAGACATACAGACAGACAGACAGATACACAGAAAGACACACAGACAGACAGACAGATACACAGACAGATACACAGACAGACAGACACACAGACATACACGCAGACAGTCAGACACACAGACAGACAGACACACAGACACACAGACAGACGCACAGACACACAGACAGACAGACAGACATGCAGACAGACAGACAGACAGACAAACAGACAGACATGCAGACAGACAGACACACACACACACACACACACACACACACACACACACACACACACACACACACTCACACAGACACACAGGCAGACAAAACACAGACAGAGAGACATACACACACACAGAGACAGACACACAGACAGACACACTGACAGACGCACACACACACACACACACACACACACACACACACACACACACACACACACACACACAGAGTATACATACAATAGGCAGACAAGTAGGCATACTTAAAAGCACACGCAATCGCGCACACGCACGCATGCACACAACCACGTACAGTCTGGCGGACAGGCACTCAGAAACATACACGGACAGATAGCCACATCCTCGATGAACATCAGTCTGCCTGATGACAATGTAAGATAATTCTCCACAACAGTACAGTTTTTCTCAAATTCTCAAATTCGTGTCAAACGCAGATTAGTTTTCGCACAATTGACTGTCAAATGGATCATCGTCGATGTGTTCCGTTTAAAACAAAGTAATCAAATACACCGATTAAATCTTAATGTACACTCAAAGTATCACAGGACTTCGAGATTCAGCAATGAAGAATACTGTCTGGGTCACATTGCAAGAAGTATCTATCAACAGCACTACTATTAAGCAGTGTCCCAGAGCATGTCGTCTAGTTCAGGCGCACATTTGATCACACTCATAAGCAGTGTCACGGTCTTGCCAATTAATAAGAGTTCAACGCCAGTTGCTGTACTTAAATCTTGAAGACGTTGGAATGGGGACATTACAAGCAATTCTGCCCGAGCCAGATTTGTTTCTGTCACTTTTGGAGACAGAAATGCAGGCTCCACCCACAGCAAAATTATCACGTAAAGAGAATTCTGCCAACCTCCACCGCTCACTTTTGTACTCAAATTACTCACGCAAATAGACAGCTGCAACGGCGAAAACAAAACACCTCATTTTTCTTTCTCGGTTACCAAGGACAGACGGTAAGAAATTCTTAAGGGCTGTATTATATGTATAATTTTAGCAACATTTTGGGCAGGGCTGCTTTTTTTCTCACGGCCCCTTGCAAGATTGGAGACACCACAAAACGGTTTACGTACCAAAGTACCATGAGTTCACTTGGCACTCCTTTCGGAATACTGTTGTTTTCCTCAGGTGCAGGATTTATCAAGAGATATAAAATTTTCTCTTGTGTCGATCGTGTTTCGACCACTTGTGTACATATCTACGTATCCGTCATCGCGTTTTCACGTTTTTCAGTAGAGTATTTACACGTTTTCCTCCATCTTTCAGGAACATTTACCTAGGTTATATATGTAAACAAAACAATATCATAATACTAATTACGCATGCAACTGCTGAACATGCGTGTGTAGTGTGTGCAGCAGGCTTTCGTTAGCGTGTCACAGCCTATTGTGATCAAATGGTATCATTGCATTTGAGCCTAATAAATCGACGAAGAGCGTCCAGTGGTATTTTCAAAGTTCTCTTCGCGTACCATTCAGGTAAGGTTTGTCATCTTCTCGAAAACTGTTGAGAAAGTCTTAATTTAAGTGTCGCTATCGATACCAGCACCGTAACAAAACTATCCGAGGTAGATTATACTGTACGGCTGTTAAATGTGTTTAAATGGTCACATATTTTGTTTTTGTTTTTGTGTGTACGTGGTCATTCGTCTCATCATGGCGATAGTAATGTTTTTGTGCATCCAGGATCTGGACAGATAATGTTCCTTAGATTTTAATAAGTTTGATACGAATGTATAGCAAAGTATTGATATTCAAGAATAAAATGTACAAAACGCGTCTTTGATTGATTTATAGTTTATTGTTGAAGCGGCAAGATTCCTGTACACCACTCTCATCTCAGGAATTTCATGTTAATCGCCGGAAAGCTGCAAGAGAAGTCAGCAGTGTATTTTTAATTATGAGAAAGAAATGAAGATTGTAATTAATTTAGGTAAATATGGGTGTCTCGACACTCTTCAGTGCCTTTGTCCATATTACTACATGTAGTGGTTCAGCGTTTACAGGAATCACAGTGAGAATGACTATAAAGGTATAGATCGTACCAAAAGAAATGTGAATGAAAGAAATGGCAACATATTTTTGACAGTTAGAAACGAAAAAGACAGAAGGGATGCTTTAGTAACAGTTAGATGGTAATACCCAGAGTTGTGCCCGGTCAAACGTAAAAGTTATTGTGGTATGTTTGTGACACTGAAGGAAATCTATTAAGATTGGCATTCAAAAAGAACTGGAACCAGAGTAGGACGTAATGTTCAGTGGAATTGCTGATACAAATATCATCCAACTTTTATGTGGAACAGAAAGAAAAAATACGAAAAATAGTTTTTTTTTAGTGCCCGCCTTTTTAAATTAGCATATCAAAATCGAAAGACATGTGTGCCTATAGAATTAAGGCAGGATAACGTACATCATCTTAAAATTTTGTGTTTTTTTTCCGAAGATGACGATCCTTTTCTCCCTACCTGCACGCAAAGCTGTGCTCTCTAGGGAAAGTTGAGGTGAACACAGTGACACTCTCCGTCCACGCAGTGAAGATCCATCAAGTCCTGGCACGTGCAAGCCAAGCGGTTGTCGTTGTAGCGATTCAGGCAGTCTTGGGAACTTCTGCACCGTCCTGCAGAGTTCAGGGTGTTGTTCAGCATCGCCATGGATTGCACATACAGTGGCAGTGTACAGCACAGTTACAATTTTCCATCAGAGGCATAATTTGGATTGGTAAACGTCACCGATGCTTAGTTCTGCAGAGGACTAACATAA
>JAWQFJ010033619.1:15000-42500 GCA_034096865.1 Theodoxus fluviatilis
CCCCACGGCGATGACGGAGCTCAACGCTGTCCAGAACCCCCCCAGGCAGCTTTGCAGCCGCTGATTCTGTCGGCGGTGCGCACACACTTCTCCACATCTGTGACAGTGACACTCTCTCTTTTGCACTTCCTCTGGGACATATGGACTGCAACTGAGTGTAGTGGGGGGGGGGGGGGGGGTTGGTCTTCTTGTAGCTTTCACTTGTGCATGGCTGTTTTTGTATTGTTATATTGTATACTTTTTATGTGGTGACGGGGGGTGTAATGGGGGGGGGGGGGTACGTCTTAGTAGTCGTGTCTCTGTCCATATGTATTATTTATTGCCTTGATGTATTTGTCAGTCACTTCAAAGGGGGTGGGGTGTGGTGTATTATTCTTAGTTTGTGCCTCTTTTGTCAGCAGTTCTTAAACAGTAACTTTAACTGTTCATTGTATATTGCCCCATTTACCAGTTAACCCTTTGGTTCCAGGTGCAGCCTTATCTCTTGTCTGTGTGCAGCTGCGTGTGTGGCGTGAGTGAAGAACATGGGGTAATGTCCATATGTTTTTTGTATAAGCGGCGTGTTAGGGTGTGTAAGCGATGCGTGCGTTTGGCTTTTTGTTTCTTTTAAACTTCATCACTTAGTTTTCCTCGTGCTCGTTTTTTAAAATGATGTCACTTGGCGAAATAAATTACTGTGAACTGTGAACTGTGTTTGCTGAACTGCAGTATGACAAAGGCATTAACCATCAAACGTTTGGTTGGCTGGTTGGTTGGTTGGTTGGTTTGGATGGTTTGTTGGTTTGGTTGGTCGGTCGGTCGGTCGGTCGGTCGGTCGGTCGGTCGGTCGGTTGGTTGGTCGGTCGGTCAATCGGTCGTTAGTTGATTGGTCGTTGGTTGGCTGACTGACATGGATGGTTGGTTGATTAGTTGCTTGATTAACTGATGTTTACTCGGTTAATTACTGGATGAGTTGCTATTAGCATAGATCTCTTTCCTGCTCAAACGATAACCGAGGTCTTACAAGTAGCTATGCGCGATCGACTTCAAGCGATTCCTCAATGAAATGGTGATAAGATCAATCGTAGAGACTGTTGTGTGTCATATGGGGACAATACATTACAAAACAAAATGTTACAAGAACTTTTTGGTCACGTATCTGTTGATACAAGGTTGTTAAACTGAATACAATGTGGCCAGAATACTCACAAATGAAAGCTGCGACGGTACCAAAGAGTAGCAATTTCATGATGGTTGATGGTCAAAACAGAGCGTTAGATTTGTGCAAAAAAGGATAAGGTTTTATAGGTTAGTTACCAGCCAGCCGGGCACTGTGTCCTTGTTCCCACAGCCATTTTCCGTGACAGGTCAGCCGATGGCAATATCTTATCACTTGGAATACAACTGGCCCTGCTTTTTAAATGTCCAAAGTATTGATTTTTTTTAAACTATCACGATCGAACACACACACACACACACACACACACACACACACACATATATATATATATATATATATATATATATATAATATATATATATATATATACATATGTTGTTTTAAAGGCGGTTCTAACTTTAAACAAAAATGTCACCCGGCATTCATATAATTCAAAGAATGTTTTAAATATATATATATAGACAGTAATATCTTAAGAAACAGGTAAAGTTCAGCATTTCTGTTGCTCTATTGCAAGACGTATTTTTGTGTGCAGCTTAAGTACACGAGAAAGAGCGAGAGAGAGAGAGAGAGAGAGCGAGAGAGAGAGAGATAAAGATATATATATATAGAGAGAGATAGAGAGAAACAGAGAGAGAGAGAGAGAGAGAGAGAGAGAGAGAGAGAGAGAGAGAGAGAGAGGGGGGGGGAGGAGGTTTCAAAGAAAGATTCACTGAATGAAAAGCATATGCTTGATGGTCACTGTCTGAAAACACCAACACATACGCTCGCACACACACACGCACACACACGCACGCACACACACGCACACGCACAAACAAACAAAAAACACACACACGCGCACACACACACACGCACACACACACCACACACACACACACACACACACACACACACACACACACACAGGTCTCACCTGCACTTAATTCCTTCCTGTGCTCCTTTATCTGTATAGACCCTTAAGTTTGTGGATTATTCTTTTAAAACGGATAGTATGTGCATTGCATACACAGAAGATTGAAAGCCCCCAGAGTGTCACATGTATACGCAAAATATGGTGTCTGTTTATTTAGTCATTGGATTTTCTAAAGTTCTATAGTTTTCTTATCACATTTCTCTAGTTGATCTAATAAACTATCATCCCAGCATATTCAATTAATACTCTGCATCAACATAGAACTTGTGCTTGATGTTCAGTGCTTGTTTGTTGTTGTTTTTTTAACCGTATCAGACTCTGGACATTATTGGACATTCATTTTCATTATCAATCAAACGCCTATTTTTTTTCTCTCATGTGTGTACGGTAACAGCTTTCATGAGCATGTCGTGTAATTTGATCCAACTCGTGTGTTTTAGAGATAACTGGTATTTAGGAAAATGGAAGTGCGCTGTACCATATTGCATATTCCAGTGACTTCTAAACTGAAATTCCACACCATGTAAAATACATAATCACTTGGTTTTGTTAGGAAAAGTCTCGTTGCAAATAAGATTGCTGCGAAGGCTTTTTCTCTTTCCCACAAAAAAGGAGCAGCGTCGCCACAGGCAGCGGAAAAAAGCAGCTGTTGTAGCCAACAACTTCGACGATGATAACAACAACACCAACTACAGGAGTACATCACTACCTCCAACAACAACAATGCCAACATTGACGATGGGACGATGATGCCGACAACAACAACAACAACAACAACAACAACCCATGTATTTAAAATTCAATAATTTATTGACTTCTTTGTAAAGGAAGTATCGGTCGTTTTACAACAAGATGTTGGAGTGAGGGGGCTTGAACGCCTTTCATCACGGCTGCAACAGGCAAAAACCAGGTCAGGGCAAGAATAAAAGCAACCTTGGGGAACATCATACTCCTTCCTTTCAGCCGAAGCAATGCTTGTTCATCAGATGATGTCTCGCTTATATGAAAAATGCTCTCACGTTGATAACGAATCTTTATGGATAAATTAGTGCCCATGTGGAAGATATCATATACTTCTATGTGCTCCTCCGCAAAATAGGCTAATCTTCCCCATGAATTGCTCTGAACAGTGACTTACCAGGCGACGGATGGGCCTTGAGTACTCTGATCGGATTACATTTCTGCAGATTAAGGTTCACAGGCAAACTATAGTCCGTCATACATCAACTTCACTCACTGAGTGGACTTACTTGTTTCTTCATCAGACAGGTCTCAGATCAAAAGGAAACTTCAGGGGAAAGAGAGGTGGACACAGTGGCACACCCCATCCACGCAGTGCAGGTCCACTGTTGGACAGGAGCAGTCCAGCTGACCTGCGTTGAAGCGATTCCTGCAGTCCTGCTGTACTCTGCACCGGCCTGCAACAACGGCATTCACAGTGAAAATTAATGGAAAGAGAACATGAGAGAGGGAAGGAACGATAGATAGATAGAGAGAGAGAGAGAGATAGAGAAAGAGAGGGAGCAGGAGAGACACATGCATACATACACAGGCACATAACACGCACACACACAGCACATACACACAACATTCACGCATGCACGCACACACATACACAGACTACAACACACACGCATGCACGAACGCACACACATACTTGCGCGCGCACACACTCAAGCACGCACACATACGCGCGCACACATGCGCAACCTACCCAAATCCTCTGTCTCCGTGCAGAGCTGAGTACAGGTGCAGATGCCAGCAATGCAGACAGGGGGAGCGCCGTCAACGCAGGCCGTGGTTACACAGCTGGTGGCGTTTGTGCCGGTACAGCTCTCACCCTGCACCCTCCACACTGCAGGAGTGACAGATTGAAATGTAGGACAAATGATGGAGTGACAGATTGGAGGAGTAGGAGAAATGAATGAGCAAATGCACCATCCACACTGCGGGGATACCAGATTGGAGGAGTAGGGCAATTGAACAAATGTACCTTCCACACTGCAGGAGTGACATTTTGAATGAGTAAGACAAATGAATGAACAATTGCACTCTCCACACTGTAGGCATGCCAGATTGAGGTGTAGGGCAACTAAATAAACATTAGCACATTCCACATGTAGTTGCGACAGACTGAAGGAGGAGGGCAAATGAGTGGACAAATGCATCATGCACAATGTAGAAGTGAAATATTGAAGGAGTAGGACAAATAAATTTAAAATGCAATCTTCACACTGTAGGCGTGACAGATTGAAAGAGTAAGACAAATGAATGAACAATTGCATCCTCCACATTGTAAGGGTGACAGATTGAAAGAGGGCAAATAAATGAAGATGCACCATCCACACTGTAGCGAAATAGATTAAAGTAGAACAAATGAATGAACAATTGCATCATTCATCATTGTTCTACTTTAATCTATTTCGCTACAGTGTGGATGGTGCATCTTCATTTATTTGCCCTCTTTCAATCTGTCACCCTTACAATGTGGAGGATGCAATTGTTCATTCATTTGTCTTACTCTTTCAATCTGTCACGCCTACAGTGTGAAGATTGCATTTTTAAATTTATTTGTCCTACTCCTTCAATATTTCACTTCTACATTGTGCATGATGCATTTGTCCACTCATTTGCCCTCCTCCTTCAGTCTGTCGCAACTACATGTGGAATGTGCTAATGTTTATTTAGTTGCCCTACACCTCAATCTGGCATGCCTACAGTGTGGAGAGTGCAATTGTTCATTCATTTGTCTTACTCATTCAAAATGTCACTCCTGCAGTGTGGAAGGTACATTTGTTCAATTGCCCTACTCCTCCAATCTGGTATCCCCGCAGTGTGGATGGTGCATTTGCTCATTCATTTCTCCTACTCCTCCAATCTGTCACTCCATCATTTGTCCTACATTTCAATCTGTCACTCCTGCAGTGTGGAGGGTGCAGGGTGAGAGCTGTACCGGCACAAACGCCACCAGCTGTGTAACCACGGCCTGCGTTGACGGCGCTCCCCCTGTCTGCATTGCTGGCATCTGCACCTGTACTCAGCTCTGCACGGAGACAGAGGATTTGGGTAGGTTGCGCATGTGTGCGCGCGTATGTGTGCGTGCTTGAGTGTGTGCGCGCGCAAGTATGTGTGTGCGTTCGTGCATGCGTGTGTGTTGTAGTCTGTGTATGTGTGTGCGTGCATGCGTGAATGTTGTGTGTATGTGCTGTGTGTGTGCGTGTTATGTGCCTGTGTATGTATGCATGTGTCTCTCCTGCTCCCTCTCTTTCTCTATCTCTCTCTCTCTCTCTATCTATCTATCGTTCCTTCCCTCTCTCATGTTCTCTTTCCATTAATTTTCACTGTGAATGCCGTTGTTGCAGGCCGGTGCAGAGTACAGCAGGACTGCAGGAATCGCTTCAACGCAGGTCAGCTGGACTGCTCCTGTCCAACAGTGGACCTGCACTGCGTGGATGGGGTGTGCCACTGTGTCCACCTCTCTTTCCCCTGAAGTTTCCTTTTGATCTGAGACCTGTCTGATGAAGAAACAAGTAAGTCCACTCAGTGAGTGAAGTTGATGTATGACGGACTATAGTTTGCCTGTGAACCTTAATCTGCAGAAATGTAATCCGATCAGAGTACTCAAGGCCCATCCGTCGCCTGGTAAGTCACTGTTCAGAGCAATTCATGGGGAAGATTAGCCTATTTTGCGGAGGAGCACATAGAAGTATATGATATCTTCCACATGGGCACTAATTTATCCATAAAGATTCGTTATCAACGTGAGAGCATTTTTCATATAAGCGAGACATCATCTGATGAACAAGCATTGCTTCGGCTGAAAGGAAGGAGTATGATGTTCCCCAAGGTTGCTTTTATTCTTGCCCTGACCTGGTTTTTGCCTGTTGCAGCCGTGATGAAAGGCGTTCAAGCCCCCTCACTCCAACATCTTGTTGTAAAACGACCGATACTTCCTTTACAAAGAAGTCAATAAATTATTGAATTTTAAATACATGGGTTGTTGTTGTTGTTGTTGTTGTTGTTGTCGGCATCATCGTCCCATCGTCAATGTTGGCATTGTTGTTGTTGGAGGTAGTGATGTACTCCTGTAGTTGGTGTTGTTGTTATCATCGTCGAAGTTGTTGGCTACAACAGCTGCTTTTTTCCGCTGCCTGTGGCGACGCTGCTCCTTTTTTGTGGGAAAGAGAAAAAGCCTTCGCAGCAATCTTATTTGCAACGAGACTTTTCCTAACAAAACCAAGTGATTATGTATTTTACATGGTGTGGAATTTCAGTTTAGAAGTCACTGGAATATGCAATATGGTACAGCGCACTTCCATTTTCCTAAATACCAGTTATCTCTAAAACACACGAGTTGGATCAAATTACACGACATGCTCATGAAAGCTGTTACCGTACACACATGAGAGAAAAAAAATAGGCGTTTGATTGATAATGAAAATGAATGTCCAATAATGTCCAGAGTCTGATACGGTTAAAAAAACAACAACAAACAAGCACTGAACATCAAGCACAAGTTCTATGTTGATGCAGAGTATTAATTGAATATGCTGGGATGATAGTTTATTAGATCAACTAGAGAAATGTGATAAGAAAACTATAGAACTTTAGAAAATCCAATGACTAAATAAACAGACACCATATTTTGCGTATACATGTGACACTCTGGGGGCTTTCAATCTTCTGTGTATGCAATGCACATACTATCCGTTTTAAAAGAATAATCCACAAACTTAAGGGTCTATACAGATAAAGGAGCACAGGAAGGAATTAAGTGCAGGTGAGACCTGTGTGTGTGTGTGTGTGTGTGTGTGTGTGTGTGTGTGTGTGTGTGTGTGTGCGTGTGTGTGTGTGCGCGTGTGTGTGTTTTTTGTTTGTTTGTGCGTGTGCGTGTGTGTGCGTGCGTGTGTGTGCGTGTGTGTGTGCGAGCGTATGTGTTGGTGTTTTCAGACAGTGACCATCAAGCATATGCTTTTCATTCAGTGAATCTTTCTTTGAAACCTCCTCCCCCCCCCTCTCTCTCTCTCTCTCTCTCTCTCTCTCTCTCTCTCTCTCTCTCTCTCTCTGTTTCTCTCTATCTCTCTCTATATATATATATCTTTATCTCTCTCTCTCTCGCTCTCTCTCTCTCTCTCTCTCGCTCTTTCTCGTGTACTTAAGCTGCACACAAAAATACGTCTTTGCAATAGAGCAACAGAAATGCTGAACTTTACCTGTTTCTTAAGATATTACTGTCTATATATATATATTTAAAACATTCTTTGAATTATATGAATGCCGGGTGACATTTTTGTTTAAAGTTAGAACCGCCTTTAAAACAACATATGTATATATATATATATATATATATATATATATATATATATATATATATATATATGTGTGTGTGTGTGTGTGTGTGTGTGTGTGTGTGTGTTCGATCGTGATAGTTTAAAAAAAATCAATACTTTGGACATTTAAAAAGCAGGGCCAGTTGTATTCCAAGTGATAAGATATTGCCATCGGCTGACCTGTCACGGAAAATGGCTGTGGGAACAAGGACACAGTGCCCGGCTGGCTGGTAACTAACCTATAAAACCTTATCCTTTTTTGCACAAATCTAACGCTCTGTTTTGACCATCAACCATCATGAAATTGCTACTCTTTGGTACCGTCGCAGCTTTCATTTGTGAGTATTCTGGCCACATTGTATTCAGTTTAACAACCTTGTATCAACAGATACGTGACCAAAAAGTTCTTGTAACATTTTGTTTTGTAATGTATTGTCCCCATATGACACACAACAGTCTCTACGATTGATCTTATCACCATTTCATTGAGGAATCGCTTGAAGTCGATCGCGCATAGCTACTTGTAAGACCTCGGTTTATCGTTTGAGCAGGAAAGAGATCTATGCTAATAGCAACTCATCCAGTAATTAACCGAGTAAACATCAGTTAATCAAGCAACTAATCAACCAACCATCCATGTCAGTCAGCCAACCAACGACCAATCAACTAACGACCGATTGACCGACCGACCAACCAACCGACCGACCGACCGACCGACCGACCGACCGACCGACCGACCAACCAAACCAACAAACCATCCAAACCAACCAACCAACCAACCAGCCAACCAAACGTTTGATGGTTAATGCCTTTGTCATACTGCAGTTCAGCAACACACAGTTCACAGTTCACAGTAATTTATTTCGCCAAGTGACATCATTTAAAAAACGAGCACGAGGAAAACTAAGTGATGAAGGCTAAAAGAAACAAAACAAAAAGCCAAACGCACGCATCGCTTACACACCCTAACACGCCGTTTATACAAAAAACATATGGACATTACCCCATGTACCTCACTCACGCCACACACGCAGCTGCACACAGACAAGAGATAAGACTGCACCTGGAACCAAAGGGTTAACTGGTAAATGGGGCAATATACAATGAACAGTTAAAGTTACTGTTTAAGAACTGTTGACAAAAGAGGTACAAACTAAGAATAATACACCCACCCACCCCTTTTAAGTGACTGACGAATACATAAAGACAATAAATAATACATATGGACAGAGACACGACCACTAAGACGTACCCCCCCCCCCCCCCCATCCCACCCCCCGTCACCACATAAAAAGTATACAATAGAACAATACAAAAACAGCCCTGCACAAGTGAAAGCTACAAGAAGACCAACTCCCCCCCCCCCCCCCCCACTACACTCAGTAGCAGTCCATATGTCCCAGAGGAAGCGCAAAAGAGAAAGTGTCACTGTCACAGATGTGGAGAAGTGTGTGCGCACCGCCGACAGGATCAGCGGCGGCAAAGCTGCCTGGGGGGGTTCTGGACAGCGTTGAGCTCCGTCATCGCCGTGGGGAAGAACGAGTTCTGGAAACGGCATGTGCGCGTTTTGAGGGACCTGAAACGACGGCCAGAGGGAAGGAGCTGGAAGAGGGGACAAGCAGGGTGGGAGGGGTTCGGGACTTGCGCACTATGCGCTGGGCGTAGATAGAGGCTAGGGAGGGCACGTCACGGCCGATGATCCCGCCAGCAGCGCGCACGACACAGGTCAGTCAGCGTTTCAGGCAAGATGGCAAGCAAACAGAGATGAAAAGCAGACAGACATGAACTCGCGCACTCTATCACTCAGTCATTCGCCCACTCACTCGCTAACTCGCTTTTCCACTCTCAAATCATTCATTTACCTGCTCGCTCACCGACACTGTAATTCCCTTACTTACTCAACTATTAATTTACTTACTAACTCATTCATTCACTCACTCACTTGTTCATTCACTCAACCACTCACTCATCTACTAACCAAGCAACCGCTTACTCATTCACTCACTCACTCACTCACTCATTTCACTGCACTCCATTTCACTCCACTCCACTCAACATTACTCCATCCCACTCACTCATTCATCCACCCGCCCGCTCTCTCGCTCACTCACTCACCCACTCGCTCATCCACTCGCTCATCCACTCACCTATCCAATCAACTACTCACTCACTCACTCAGTCACTCACTCACTCACTCACTCACTCAATCAATCACTCACTCACTCGAGCACGCAGAGGGCGCTGCGACTTGCCGGCAGAGAAGCCACGCTTACGTCACCTCCGCTAAATACACATACACACACACACACACACACACACACACACACAAAACGAACTACATCATGCCAGTCGCCGGATTACCAGGTGCTGTGGAGGCGTTGCTAACGTCCCTGCTCCTCTGCTCATGACTGAGGTCTTTTCGTCATGGAAGGTCATTGGAGAGCCGGTAACCAGCGTCGTCGTCCTGAGATTCAGACTGGCCCGCAGTTAGCCATTTCCCGCCAGTGACAACCAGTGAGGAGTGTGGCGACGAAACACTCCAGCTCAGCAGTGAATGGACCAGCAGCGGTCAGAAAGACACGGAGCTATGGGTGAGCAGCGGATTTTCCGAAATGTTGACTTCAATAATACTAAGTTTGAATATGCCGCGAATTCCATCGTTCATCATGACGCTGCACAGGATTCCCACCCTGCTACGTCACCGAGTCACCGTCAGCGCCCGTGACCTTTGACCTGCCTGGTAGGCAAGCGAACTTGACTACAGTAGACACTGCAAACAATCCCTGTCAGACATCTGCAGCTCATCTTCATGGCAGCGCCGACATTATCAGTATTACCGCGATACTCCCACCTGCAGTAGAAGAAGAATTTACGGATGATGGGCAGGGTGGCTGACAGATGTCTGACTGCCAGCGCAACATTGCAGGGATACGAGGTATTTGCGTCGCTGTTGCACCCCGATCTGAAGAGGACAAGGATGCAGAACCTGAGACGTCACAGAAGTCGTCTTTGGTACTTACAGCAGCTCCTGGTTCCCAAGACACAAGTGATCGCAGTAAGGATACCACCACTCCACCATCTGATGACGCCAAGGCCGTCACAATTCCTGACCGCAGACGACCGACATGGAGACGTCGTGCAGGGGATGACAACACAGACCAAACACGTGAGCGGTGCGTGCATGCAGCTACAAAACCACAGACTGCACGAACTCTTCGGACTGCTCGAAAGTAGTGTGACAGTATTGAAGTTCGTGTAGCGGGGAGTTTCCATGGCTGGATTCCAGTTCTGATGCATTTCGTGTGTTCTTGTTCCTGTATCGCGTTCCTGTCTCTCCAGTGTAAAAGGCCGGCGGGCCTTCACAATAAAAACAATATCGTTTGTTGTTCGTTTGTTCGTTTACTCAAGCACGCACTCACCCAACTGTATACACAACCACCCACTCATCCGTCCACTCGCTCGCTCAAGTGATATGAATGCATAGTTCATATGCTCCTTGCGTTGCCAGTGTGGGAGGTAATGGCAGAGAGCTGCAGAGCAAGTGACGCCTCCACCTGCATCGCCACCACCTGTGCTACTGGTGCTACTCCTGTCTGCATCAACGAGATATGCACCTGCACTGTTCTGTGTCGGGAAGACGAAGACCTCGGTGTGTGAGCCTGTTCTTTTTTCACACGGAACTGACTCAGTCTAGTTTACGCCAGTGTGCATATGAGTGTACGTGCATGCATGCGCGCGCCCATGTGTGTGTATGAGAGAGAGAGGGAGAGAGAGAAAGAGAAAGAGTGAGAGAGAGAGAAAGAAAGAAAGAAAGAAAAAGTGAGAAAGAAAGAGGAGTTCGAGAGTGTGTCTGAGAGAGAGAGAGAGTGTGTGTGTGTGTGTGTGTGTGTGTGTGTGTGTGTGTGTGTGTGTGCGCGCGCGCGCGCGCTCGTGTACGTGAGGATGTCTTGTGTTGACGTGCCTACACGGTCATTGTACCTAACCTGGGTTTCTGTCACGTGACGGTAATCTCGCTTAATATAACTTTATGTTGCACAGGTTATTAATGTTCGACAGTGCATCATTCCGACATCTTTTAGTTTGTGATTTGTCTTTACTTATGTCCCACTGTTGTCACTTGTTCTGAATTCAACTTTAATTTCCATTTTATAGAAAGCAGTTCAAACAATACCCTTCTGTAAGTATGTGCCACTGATCGTTTATGTTAGTCCTCTGCAGAACTAAGCATCGGTGACGTTTACCAATCCAAATTATGCCTCTGATGGAAAATTGTAACTGTGCTGTACACTGCCACTGTATGTGCAATCCATGGCGATGCTGAACAACACCCTGAACTCTGCAGGACGGTGCAGAAGTTCCCAAGACTGCCTGAATCGCTACAACGACAACCGCTTGGCTTGCACGTGCCAGGACTTGATGGATCTTCACTGCGTGGACGGAGAGTGTCACTGTGTTCACCTCAACTTTCCCTAGAGAGCACAGCTTTGCGTGCAGGTAGGGAGAAAAGGATCGTCATCTTCGGAAAAAAAACACAAAATTTTAAGATGATGTACGTTATCCTGCCTTAATTCTATAGGCACACATGTCTTTCGATTTTGATATGCTAATTTAAAAAGGCGGGCACTAAAAAAAAACTATTTTTCGTATTTTTTCTTTCTGTTCCACATAAAAGTTGGATGATATTTGTATCAGCAATTCCACTGAACATTACGTCCTACTCTGGTTCCAGTTCTTTTTGAATGCCAATCTTAATAGATTTCCTTCAGTGTCACAAACATACCACAATAACTTTTACGTTTGACCGGGCACAACTCTGGGTATTACCATCTAACTGTTACTAAAGCATCCCTTCTGTCTTTTTCGTTTCTAACTGTCAAAAATATGTTGCCATTTCTTTCATTCACATTTCTTTTGGTACGATCTATACCTTTATAGTCATTCTCACTGTGATTCCTGTAAACGCTGAACCACTACATGTAGTAATATGGACAAAGGCACTGAAGAGTGTCGAGACACCCATATTTACCTAAATTAATTACAATCTTCATTTCTTTCTCATAATTAAAAATACACTGCTGACTTCTCTTGCAGCTTTCCGGCGATTAACATGAAATTCCTGAGATGAGAGTGGTGTACAGGAATCTTGCCGCTTCAACAATAAACTATAAATCAATCAAAGACGCGTTTTGTACATTTTATTCTTGAATATCAATACTTTGCTATACATTCGTATCAAACTTATTAAAATCTAAGGAACATTATCTGTCCAGATCCTGGATGCACAAAAACATTACTATCGCCATGATGAGACGAATGACCACGTACACACAAAAACAAAAACAAAATATGTGACCATTTAAACACATTTAACAGCCGTACAGTATAATCTACCTCGGATAGTTTTGTTACGGTGCTGGTATCGATAGCGACACTTAAATTAAGACTTTCTCAACAGTTTTCGAGAAGATGACAAACCTTACCTGAATGGTACGCGAAGAGAACTTTGAAAATACCACTGGACGCTCTTCGTCGATTTATTAGGCTCAAATGCAATGATACCATTTGATCACAATAGGCTGTGACACGCTAACGAAAGCCTGCTGCACACACTACACACGCATGTTCAGCAGTTGCATGCGTAATTAGTATTATGATATTGTTTTGTTTACATATATAACCTAGGTAAATGTTCCTGAAAGATGGAGGAAAACGTGTAAATACTCTACTGAAAAACGTGAAAACGCGATGACGGATACGTAGATATGTACACAAGTGGTCGAAACACGATCGACACAAGAGAAAATTTTATATCTCTTGATAAATCCTGCACCTGAGGAAAACAACAGTATTCCGAAAGGAGTGCCAAGTGAACTCATGGTACTTTGGTACGTAAACCGTTTTGTGGTGTCTCCAATCTTGCAAGGGGCCGTGAGAAAAAAAGCAGCCCTGCCCAAAATGTTGCTAAAATTATACATATAATACAGCCCTTAAGAATTTCTTACCGTCTGTCCTTGGTAACCGAGAAAGAAAAATGAGGTGTTTTGTTTTCGCCGTTGCAGCTGTCTATTTGCGTGAGTAATTTGAGTACAAAAGTGAGCGGTGGAGGTTGGCAGAATTCTCTTTACGTGATAATTTTGCTGTGGGTGGAGCCTGCATTTCTGTCTCCAAAAGTGACAGAAACAAATCTGGCTCGGGCAGAATTGCTTGTAATGTCCCCATTCCAACGTCTTCAAGATTTAAGTACAGCAACTGGCGTTGAACTCTTATTAATTGGCAAGACCGTGACACTGCTTATGAGTGTGATCAAATGTGCGCCTGAACTAGACGACATGCTCTGGGACACTGCTTAATAGTAGTGCTGTTGATAGATACTTCTTGCAATGTGACCCAGACAGTATTCTTCATTGCTGAATCTCGAAGTCCTGTGATACTTTGAGTGTACATTAAGATTTAATCGGTGTATTTGATTACTTTGTTTTAAACGGAACACATCGACGATGATCCATTTGACAGTCAATTGTGCGAAAACTAATCTGCGTTTGACACGAATTTGAGAATTTGAGAAAAACTGTACTGTTGTGGAGAATTATCTTACATTGTCATCAGGCAGACTGATGTTCATCGAGGATGTGGCTATCTGTCCGTGTATGTTTCTGAGTGCCTGTCCGCCAGACTGTACGTGGTTGTGTGCATGCGTGCGTGTGCGCGATTGCGTGTGCTTTTAAGTATGCCTACTTGTCTGCCTATTGTATGTATACTCTGTGTGTGTGTGTGTGTGTGTGTGTGTGTGTGTGTGTGTGTGTGTGTGTGTGTGTGTGCGTCTGTCAGTGTGTCTGTCTGTGTGTCTGTCTCTGTGTGTGTGTATGTCTCTCTGTCTGTGTTTTGTCTGCCTGTGTGTCTGTGTGAGTGTGTGTGTGTGTGTGTGTGTGTGTGTGTGTGTGTGTGTGTGTGTGTGTGTGTCTGTCTGTCTGCATGTCTGTCTGTTTGTCTGTCTGTCTGTCTGTCTGCATGTCTGTCTGTCTGTCTGTGTGTCTGTGCGTCTGTCTGTGTGTCTGTGTGTCTGTCTGTCTGTGTGTCTGACTGTCTGCGTGTATGTCTGTGTGTCTGTCTGTCTGTGTATCTGTCTGTGTATCTGTCTGTCTGTCTGTGTGTCTTTCTGTGTATCTGTCTGTCTGTCTGTATGTCTGTCTGTCTGTTTGTCTATCTGTCTGTCTGTCTGTCTGCGTGTATGTCTGTCTGTCTGTTTGTCTGCGTGTATGTCTGTCTGTCTGTATGTATGTCTGTCTGTCTGTCTGTGTGTCTGTGTGTCTGTGTGTATGTCTGTCTGTCTGTTTGTCTGCGTGTATGTCTGTGTATCTGTCTGTCTGCTTGCCTGCCTGTCTGTCTGTCGGTCTGTGTATCTGTCTGTCTGTGTATCTGTCTGTCTGTCTGTCTGTCTGTCTGTCTGTCTGTGTGTCTGTGTGCCTGTCTGTCTGTCTGTCTGTCTGTCTGTCTGTGTGTGTGTGTGTCTGTGTATCTGTCTGTCTGTCTGTCTGTGTATCTGTCTGTCTGTCTGTGTATCTGTCTGTCTGTCTGTCTGTCTGTCTGTCTGTGGATGTCCGTCTGTGTGTTTGTCTGTGTCTCTCTGTGTGTCTGTCTGTCTGTCTGTGTGTCTGACTGTGTGTCTGTCTGTGTGGATGTATGTCTGTCTGTGTGGATGTATGTCTGTCTGTGTGTTTGTCTGTGTCTGTCTGTGTTTCTGTCTGTCAGTGTGTCTACCTGTCAGTCTGTGTATATATCGGTTTGCCCACGTGACTTCCTGTGTGCATGCCTGCCTGTCCACCTGTGTGTCTCTCTGTCCGTCCCCCATCTGTGTGTTTGTCTGTGTATATATGTATGCCTTCTGGTTGACTGTGCCTGTTTGTCCGTCTGTCTGTACGTCCGTCCGTCCGTCCGTTCATCCACCTGCTCCCCGCACGCACGCATGCCCGTCCGTCCATCTGTCTCTCAGCCTGTCCTTCTGTCTGTCCATCTACGCATATGCTCATCCGTCCCTATGTCAGAAAATAGCAAGATACCTGTTGTCGCCGCAGTGTGGGAGGTGAGTAGCGAGAACTGTCCCACCAGCGACCCGATGACCTGTGTGGCCACCTCGTGCGTGGGGGGCATCCGCCCTATCTGCATCAATGGCATCTGCACCTGCGCCGATATGTGCAGGTCTGACGCTGACCTCGGTAAGTGTAGAGATGTGAAGACAGAAAAATGTCCTTTCTCGTGGGCAAGTGTATGCTTCCTTTAGGAATCTGTGTCTGTGCGCGCGCGCGTATGTGTATGTGTGTGTGCGCGCGTATATGTGTGTGCGCGCGCACGCGCGCGCGTGTGTGTGTGAAGACGCGCACTCGTGCGTTCGCAAGAATGTACATGCATGTGGTGTGTTTGTGTACGTGTTTGTGTACGTGTGTGTGTGTGTGTGTGTGTGTGTGTGTGCGCTCTCCCGCGCGCGCGCGTGAGTCTGTGTGTGTGAGAGAGCGAGCGAAAGAGAAAGAGAGAGATGGAGAGAGAGAGAGAGAGAGAGAGAGAGAGAGAGAGAGAGAGAGAGAGAAGGGACAGACGGACGGACAGACAGTAAGAGACAGACACACACACACACACACACAGACACACAAACAGACGCACATACACCGACAGACACACACATATACACACATACACAGACATACAGACAGACACACAGACGGACAGACAGACAGGCAGACAGACAGACAGACAGACAGACAGGCAGACAGACAGACAGACAGACGGACGGACGGACGGACAGACAGACAGACAGGCAGGCAGGCGGGCAGGCAGGCGGGCGAGCGGGCGGGCGGACGGACGGACGGACGGACAGACAGACAGACAGACAGACACACACACACACACACACAGACAAACACATATACAAGCACACAGACAGACACACAGACAGACACACAGACAGACACACAGACCGACAGACACATAGACAGACAGATACAGACTCACAGACAGACAGACAGGTGACTCGCAGAGATAGACACTGACAGATTCAAGTGCAAGTAACTATCAAACTGGCACAGGTCCCTGCCGGAGCGACTGCCTGTGGAGGCTGCAGACTGGACGTATGAACTGCTCATGTCTCTCCATGGACCTCCACTGCATCGATGGCGATTGCCATTGTGTCCACCTCAAGTTCCCCTGAGCTCGCAAACACCAGGTCGGGTAAGAATGACAAAATTAGGAGGACAATAGTAAATGAAGGAACGACGAAAAGACCTTAGGAAGAGATCCACATCATTGTAATGCATCAGACGATTTTTTAATGTAATAAAGTTTATGCTGCCACAGAAAGCCTAATAGCATATGTTCAATGAAAACTCGAAGACTAAATATTTTCAGTCCATACTATCACATCTCAGCTAGCATTATGGCCATTATTAGTTTTTACAGCAAATGGAGGTAGCAGGCTTTTGTCTATATTACCAGTCAAAATCATTTCTTCCTCGCGATTTCAAGGCTTACTTCAGCACGCTAGGTCAAGCAGTACACTTATGCACTATCTGGCAACGTAAAAAGCTTCTGATACAAAGCCAAAACCTTGCTAGAGGTAGAAGAGGCATCAGGCCCCAAGCCTTCTGACCACGTATTTTGGAGGGTCAGATGTATTATCACTGTACACGGATGTGACGTGGAGAGCTTAGTTACCGACATTGTTTTCTTCATCTTTGGTATTTAAGAAGAACTACAGTCAAAGTATATGACAAACACAAAAAACAAACAAACAAACAAATATAAGTTCTCGGGCATCTCGTTCTGAAACAAACACAGCCACAGTACAAACATGATGATGCACATGTTTACTGCTGTTGTAGTTCTTCAGTGGGATATGATAAACGAATGACGGAAACAGAGCAGACGAATGACAATTTGTTAAAGGTCCCATGCAAAGTATATTACTAATGTGTGTTTTCTGAGAATTGTATTCCTTGTACTATCTAGGATGAATCGTGCCCATAACAGTTTTGCCTTACGCTGCAGGAACACGCGATACAACGCTTCATTGCCAGGAGAGGAGAATGAATCGTTCCATTGTCTTTAAGAAATAAAATAATTTCATACGTCTTCCATCTGTGTCGTGTGTTTTGTCAGCACAATGTCAAATGTGATATCTTTTTGTTGCTCTTTATACAAAATTTAATGTGTTTCTCGTCTTCAAAAGACATTTAAAACTAAGTTCATTACGCGCAATCAGAGCCGAATTAGAGCTTTAAAGAAGAGCAGAGAAAATAAACTTAAGTCGTTTGACAAAGAAAACAAATAGAGAGGAAGAAATGAACAAAGTAAAGATGGGATTTGAAGCACAGGAAAATGATAGAGGAATGGTGTAAATAGGAGGAGTGTATGAACAGGAAGATGGTGTCAACAGGAGGAGTGTGAAAACAGGTGGTTGGCGTAGAGAGGAGGATCATATCAATAGGAAGATGATGTAAACATGACGATGGTACCCCTGTGCTAATAGGAGTATGTAAATAGAAAGGTGGTGTTGATTGGTGAATGGTGTAAACAGGAGAATGGTGTGAGTAGAAGCCCCAGTTCAAAAGTGCTCTAAAGACCCACCTCTTCCGATCCGCCTTTCCCTCTGAGCTGCTTCCCCTTACTTGATCCTGCCTGCACGTGCTGAGTATATTGTATAGTTTGTTCTATTGGATCTTATTTTTTATGTGTGTAGTGTGTGAGTTTTTGTAGGAATGTGGTGTTGAGCGGTTGCATGAGTGTTGATTCTTTGGATTGTAAACGCCATGAGCTTGCCTGTCAAGGGAAGGTATGTGCGTATAAATAAACTATAATATTATTATTATTATTATGAAGCATGGTGTAAACAGGCCTCTCCAAAACCATAATGCAGGCACTGTCGAGGGCGGACGCAGACGCGGACGGCAGAGAAAAAGCTGGGTCGACAACGTGAAAGACTGGACTGAGATGACCTTCCCAGACCTCCTGTCAATGGACACCGACAGAGCGGCTCGGAGGAGGACGTCAGCTTCTGCTTTCAGGTCCTCCCAACGACTTCCAAGGCCGAGAACATGAGCTGAGCTGAGCTGTAAAATGGAGAATGGTGTAAACAGCAGGGTGTGAATAGGAGGATGCTAAAAACATGAAGATGCGCCCTCAAAATTGGAGGATGGCACATGAAGGATGATAGTGAACATGGGAGGACATTATGGACTAGATAATATCATTATTAGGGTGGTATAAGTAGGAGGAAGGTGTGATTACGAATGTGGTGTAAATTGAAGAATGGTGATAATAGAAGGATGGGGCACAGAGATAAAGGTGAAAGGGTAAAGGTGTGGTTTTATACAGCGACTTATCACACATGTCTGGGTTTCAAACCGCTTTACACTTTACCCCCTGATCACAAGGCAGTGTAATCAATCCTTCACTGGCAGGGCCGGATCAAAGTTTTTTGAGGGGGGGTGCTTAAAATTGTTTTAGGGTCTTCTCATCGAAGTGGCGAAGCCACGAGTGCGTGCCTGCGAAGCAGGCACGCCCCTCTAGGGGGGTCCGGGGGCATGCCCCCCCGGAAAATTTTGAGAAAAATGGTGCAAATCTGTGCAATCTGGCAGTGCGGTCATTTCCAAGAGTTTTTGTTTGGTCACAGATTCTTCCTGTCTCTGCCCGGGTTTGATTTGTCTGTGCGAGTAGCAAAAGGAAGGCATCTTAATTATAGCAGCACCCCCCCCCCCCTCCCTCCCCAGCTACCTTGGCTGCCAAGTAGAGTGTGCTTATACCAAGTGGAGAGTAGTACAGCATCTGGGCCCAGCATCTTTTAGCCCCCCCCCCCCTCCTTCCCAAGCTTTTTACTAACTATACTGTCTCTGCTACCAAGCAAAGTGTGCCGATATCCGATGAGGTGGGAAGTAGATCAACATATTTGAGCAACCACCCCCCCCCCCCTCCCTCCTTCCCCCAACACCCCGCTGCCACGGAGGTTTTTTTTTTTTTTTTTTTTTTTTTTTTGGGGGGGTGCTCGAGCACCCCCAGCACCCCCCCTAGATCCGGCCCTGACTGGTACCTCACAACATAGGGACAGATATGTAAGTCGCACACAGTCAGGTACCAGCACTAACTTCACTCCCCGAGGGGTATTCAACCCGATGCTGGCTCATGGTCGCATACAAGGGTTAATCGCACTACAATTTACCAACATTGCCCTCTCAGATACCTGGTTTTACTCCTGGGTGGGGAGAAGCAATGCTAGTTACGCTTCGTGCTCAAGGATGTAACTCTTGGAACCGCACAGCTTCGAACGCCGTACCCTCAAGCCGCAGCAGATTGAAGAACCAGAAAACTGAAGTGGATCGGTAAGGTTACTTTGATTTGGTGGCACAGCATCCTCATGGGAGAAAACCCACTTCATGCTCCTCATGTAGCTTAATAGCCATACTCCATACGATAAAGCTAAGCAAACTATCGATTTTAGGCTCGAAACTTTTTAATGCAAAGTTTTTTTTTCTCTTAATCTTAACCTCGCACGATTACACATACGTTGCAGTATTTTGCTACAAGAGGGACCCTATAGATTTGGTACATTCGAGATAGACAGTTGTGGTGTCAAACAGGTCGTTTGCTTTTTGATAGGCTGTGGTGTAACATACGCCAGAGCTGCTCGATGCCCCCTGCATCCGCTAGATACCCGGCGTTTGGGGTCTCCTCCAGCAGCTCACCGTGCGGAGTGGTTCATGCCTGCATAGCGATTAGGAAAACAACGTTAAAGCACATCAAGGGCGCATTTCTTACGCTAGGAACCTTGCAAGATATTGCGAGGAATAGGTCGGTGCTAACATGTGTCAAAATGACCAAAGCAGATGTCAAGGCAGTCTAATGTTTGACACATGTTGACACCGGCCTAATATTTTCCAACTAGGTAAGCTAAAAACGCGCCCCAGCAGGCAAAGTAAAAAGAACCATCTGTTCCGCATACTGATGCGTACGATCGGGTAAAGTGCAGAAGAAACCATTGCTGCATTTTTGTTCGAGTACAAGGAGATAACAACAGCTTATACACAGACAGAAATAACAAGCATGCGTATGCACATAGATACGCATTCATACACGCACGCACGGCATGCACACCCACGTGCATACAGTGCACTCTCGTCTTCTTTACAGTTCAACCTCTTCATGCACTTGCTTGCCCTGTCTCTCTTTCTCTACCTGATTTTTATTGATCCTGCTCCTGTCACTACAATTATTCGACTCTCTCTCTCTCTCTCTTTCTCTCTCTCTCTCTCTCTCTTTCTCTCTCTCTCTCTCCTCACTCTGTCTCTCTCTCTCTCTGTCTCTCTCTGTCTCTGTCTCTCTCTGTCTCTCTCCCTCTCCCCCCCCCCCTCTCTCTCTCTCTCTGTCTGTCTGTTTTTCTGTCTGTGTCTTTTCTCTCTTTCTCTTTCTCTCTCTCTCTCTCTCTCTCAGACTCTGTTTAATATGCACACACCTCCAACCGTGAGTTTAACAAAACCTATCTATCAGTCTGGCTGAATCATCACAACCGATGCAGCAGGAATGAAAAGTAGAAGACCTGGATACAGAATTAGTCAGAGGTTGTCCTTTTTGTATTCAAAGCTTAAGATTGGACGAAAACGTGTTTTAGTCGTTTGAGACGGCGTTATCAAGGACTGGTACGTAAATCAAAAATGCCGCGGACGTAGATGTGGGGCGTGGGAACCAAGCTACGGAAACCATCTGTTTGAAAGAAGATATAAAGACACAGCCCCTAGTCCCCTTGTCACGGACAAAACCAAGAAAAAGATGAAGCTGACCATTGCGACTGTGGTGTGTGTTGCACTTTATTTCTGTAAGTAACAAAATCACCTTGGTGTCTTCCTACTCTCTACCTTTTTCCATGCTGTGATTACGGTACCTCTTCTGATGCACTCCCGTGCCTTTCAGAGGCGTAGTTTTCGTTTTCTCGTTTAATTTCCAAAGGCAGAAGAGTACGTTTGCTTTGAAATGTAAACCGTTCTAAATTATATTGGCTGCAGTATTCTTCCCTAAGATTTCACCATGGATTTTGTTTCAAGTTTGAACCCCCCAAAAACTATAGTAAAGAAAGGTGACTGAAGGTGAAGAGATCTGGCACAGTTTCCGATGCAAAGCATGTGCGCACACATATAAAGAAATAGTTGCACCCGTGCATTAAATAAGTACCTGTATTGTGATTTAATACACTGAGCAACTTTATTCGCCTCCTTGCCTCAGTCATGCGATGACCATGATTTTTGTAGGTAGATTTGTTTGATGCAGACCTTTTTTTGCGAGAACAAGAGTTTCTATTGGTCGATGTCTTCTGAAGGAAGCCAGCATACGGTAATGGGAAAAGGACAGCGTGACTGTATTTGACTGTCGCGAGCGGTGCGAGCAGCTGATAAAGCTCTCATAAAAGAGCCAGAATAAATACGATACATTTAATATAGGAATCATAGATAGACATATTTGTTAAATGCAACTTTAAGCAACAACTTAAACGCTTTCCCAAATGTTTAACTGTATTTTCACGGAACATTGTGTGACCGTCTCAATTACTTATCCCTTTCAGGCACACGTCATACGTTTCGACTGGCGTGGAATGTGTGCACCGAGTGTACTCTGCTAATAATTTAGGTCACGCTGAATCAACAAGTAATTCTTCTTTTTAAACCAATTACGCTGAACTATATCAAATACTATCTATACATTTGTTTGTGTACCCAACATGTTGATGATCTAATGAAACTTTGAGAAGTTAAGAGATGTATTTACTTTATCTTCAGTCAACAACACTAGTACCGGTCCATTCCTTGTCGTATGGAAATTCTTGTTGGTAAACCCGCCCTGACCTAGTACCTACCCATGCCATGTTGGCCTTTCCGACAATTCCGAAAAGCTTCCAGAGACGGGCCACACTATTGGACTCGTCCGAGGAGAGGGGTTTCGGAAAGACGCCTATGCTGGCGGGCCACAAGCTGGCTGGCCACAGCATCTGATTGGCAAGCGATTTTGGTCGGTTAATCTCCGGTGAACTCACCGTGATTCACTCTCTCTCTCTCTCTCACACACACACACACACACACAC
The DNA here is from genome assembly GCA_034096865.1 of Theodoxus fluviatilis. NCBI lineage: Eukaryota > Metazoa > Mollusca > Gastropoda > Cycloneritida > Neritidae > Theodoxus > Theodoxus fluviatilis. The sequence goes on from JAWQFJ010033619.1 coordinate 37,515, forward strand.
ACACACACACACACACACACACACACACACACACACACACACACACACACACAATGCCAAAATAGTATAGAAATTCGAAGAAAGAAATAAACTTTTAAAAACGCTGACAATCAGATGTTGTGACTCGGCAGCTTGTATGGCACGCCACCTTGGCTGTCTTTCTCACACCCATCTCTTCGGAGGATTCCACTGGTGTAGCCGGCTCCGGAAGCCTTTCCGACAAATCTTTTTTGCTTTCCAGTGGGGGAGACCTGGGGTGAGGCCTGTGTGGGCACGGACGCTTCCACATGTGTGACCACCAGCTGCGTCACCGGCCTTAACCCCATCTGCGTCAACAGCACCTGCACCTGTGCCGAGCTGTGTCGGGAACAAGACAACCTCGGTGCGTATGGCTTGTCATAGTTTGCAGCGGGGAGGTAATTTCTTGTGGGTTGCTAAAAGTTAGTCCCGCTGTAATTAGTTATCTCATTATACATCACGGTGGCGGCTTCATCGTGTATCACGGTGGGGTAGTGACCTCATATTATATTAATTTTAGGGTCAAGGATTTTCTGTGTTCTGGAACAGTCATTTTTCAATTCCACACTCGGCTCGCGTCCTCAATCCAAGCTAACGGTCACATCCTTCTTGATTCATCTCATGTGCCTGCAAATATTGAATTTCGTTTGACACATTGTTTATCATATATATTTCTGCGTGCTTGCTACAGTGACTTATGATGCGCTGAACCGATTACAGTGGGAATATTTTTAGTAACCCACTAGAAATTACGTCCCCGCCGCTAATTATGACACGCCTACAACAAAAGTGTGTCTGCCCACTGTTGATCCTTGATGAGAAGACCAAGATCACAAATAATTACCGACAAAATTGCTTTTATATCATTTTTCATAAATGTAACCAACCATCACTGAAATGAAGGCGTACAATTTATTGAAATTGTAGATATCAATACAGCCAAAATTGATAGTATTTTGCTTGGAATTGCCTCCCGCTGAATAATCATGTGTGTGAATTTACCAGGAAGATTTCAAGGGAGGCAACTCTATATCTAACATTAGCCCTTAGTTTGTTGTGAAACCTCCCTTGATGTGAGCATCGAGAAATTCTTGCTTACGCCAAGTCAGCACTGTCGTTTTTACATAAGTTTTTATTCGAGCGATGCCGAGCCTTAATGCACAGCTGCAGAGTAACATATTTTATCAGCTTTCACAAGGAACGACCAGTCTGCAGCTGCTGGTTCATTCATTTGGTTGAGAGGCGCAATCCGCGACGATGAGAAGGCATCGCGGAAGCCATCTTGGCTAGCGCTCGGTCATGACGAGTCGTTCAAGAGTGCACATTTGGGGCTCGCCTAATGCTCGCCGAGCGCTAGGTCGTCTTGAACGCAGGGCATTATTTCTTCTATCTAAAAAGTAAATACTCGTTGAGATTCAGCGAAAGGTTCTTATTGACTAGCATGTATTGAATTCTTGGTCTTGGTGTGTTATGTAGGATGTGTGCGTGACTCATTTGCCGAGATGCTTCATTAAAAGTTTCTTAAAATTCACAACATATTTGAACGGAGTTTAATAGAATTTGCTTAGACTCTCTTGGTCGGTACTGAGGGACACCGAAAGACGTTTTCTTATGATCGTCTCTGTGTCGATTATCAATACAGGTGGCTGCAGAACCCAAAGCAACTGCATCGACGCCCACAATGCCAACAGGCTGAACTGCACGTGCTTCTCTGCAGACCTGCACTGTATCGACCGCGAGTGTCACTGCGTCCATCTCAGCTTCCCCTAGACACAAGACATCAACCAGAAACTTAGGGGAAAGGTGTCTGCTGGCGAAGACACTGTAGCTATACAGTGGATGCACCTATTTCGGACGAGAAATAAAAACGTCCTTGTACTCTTGCAACATTTTCACGTCTTCGTCACGCAGTGCTGGGTAAACTTGCTTAAAATAACCTTTATTTTGTTAGACAGAAATAAAAACTTTGATCGGGATTTTGTGTGATTAAAAAGAAAGGTTTCCATACATTCGCATTTGTTGTTTTTCTTGTAAAATACTGGAAACGCAAAGAACACATTGAATGATAGAACAAGTGCACTCAGGCTCCTACACACATGCGCAGTTGCGCGCATACACACAATTACATAAAGACACACGCAGGCACGCACGCGCGCGCGCACACACACACATGTACACACTTACAAACACACACTCACTCGAAGTCGCGCTCACATACACACACACAGAGTGGTATACACACACACACACATTCCCACACACTCCCACACATACGCGCACGCGCTCGCAGAGAGAGAGAGAGAGAGAGAGAGAGAGAGAGAGAGAGAGAGAGAGAGAGAGAGAGAGAGAGAGAGAGAGAGAGAGAGAGAGAGAGAGAGAGAGAGAGAGAGAGAGAGAGAGAGAGAGAGAGAGAGAGAGAGAGAGAGAGAACTGACAAATATTTTATTCGATTAGGCCAGAGGCCTGTTTCGAAACAAGGTTACAACGATAACAACCAACAGTAACAACAACACACACACACACACACACACACACACACACACACACACACACACACACACACACATTCGCGCGAAATAATGCGATTGTCATCACATCAAGACTATTTAAAAGTCTTGCAAAGCGATAATGACTTACATTATCGCAACTGCTACAGTCATTTCAGTACATGGAATGCTATGGACTACTGAGCACAGAGCAAGTAATTTGTGTCTACCTTCGTGCTGATCAGAGGAATCTTTGGAGGGGAGACTTGTCTGGTGGCTTGCTGAAGGCCTTCGCACACGAGGCAATTTCACACGCCACACACGGACTGACAAAAATATCTCCTAATGGCAGAGCGCTACTGACGCCTATGCTCCACTATTGCCAGCCGTGATTGACTGCCACAATGACGCTTGCGAGATTCCCAGGGTATAATTGCCTCGTGTTCGACCGCCTTTAAGTCTGCTGCGGCGAGCAACTGTGTCTTTTCGGCGCACTTCAGTTTCCCCCATCGTCGATGCAGCAGGCTGAAATCGTGCCGACTTCTTCGCATTTGCTGATGGTAGTGGCGACGATGCAGTCGCTTGGAGTAAAGTTGCTTCGCTCACGCTCATGGAAGCAGGGCTCGAGGAAACAACGCTTTGTGCTTTCGCACTGATGTCAAAGGATTTCTGGCATACCTTTTGACATTCTTCCCTGAGTCCTTTACAAAAGTATTTTGTCGCTTTGGCGAACACTCTTTCCATGTCTTCGAGTGAAAATTCCCTTGTCGCCCTTTCTCCTCTGGCTACTTCATTCTCCTGCACTTTAGTCTCAGAATGTCCACGGCGAAGTGTGGCTGCTGTGCTAGCACTCTCGGCAGATTCACCAGCCTGACACACTATTGACACACTGTCAGCGCGTGAGTCCCGTGCATCCCCGTCTTCTCGTGCCAATTGAGACTCGCGCACTGCAGACACTGACGCAGCACACTCTTCACTTTCAAAAGTGGCCTTTCTTTCCAAATTCTCAAATCTTCTTTTGCAGGGCAACGCAGAGAGACGCGAGAAGATGAAACATCTTATCTTTGTAGGTACATCCTCTGGCGCTGCTGATTTCAGCGTCGCTGGCTTGGGGGCTTGCGTCGCCAGCAGTCTGTTCTGATGCTGACCGATGGATGATGGTTATTAGGCTTGAAGCGAAACACGACGACGGTGTTTTGGTTGTTTGCCTCGTCTGCGGTGACCGTCCAAGATGTCAGCCCCTGAGTTTGGAGAAGAGTCGCCAGAATAGCTTCCGCAGCTGCTGGTAGTCCACCTTTTCCTTAATCATTAGTGGGTTGAACATGATTGTTGACTGAACAATGTATGACATTTTAACACTGCTTTCTAATGAGTCAAGAAGAACAAATACATTGTTTGATTCAGCATTCTGCTGCAACAGCCACATCAGTCACCAACATTACACCACAGACCTCAATATCATTAGTCATGATTGTTTGAATAACTAACCAAATTTTAAAAAATCATAATAATGAAAATTAGATCGTTTCCAGTCATCAACACCATGTAAATCTAGGCCTATGTTGCGAGTTTGATTTCACAACGCCTGCTACAAAAAAACAAAGCCAAAACACCCCCATTATTGCAGCAAATCATTTTATTACACATTAAACCGTAAATTTATTCACAAACATGATCGGAACGCACCAGAAACGCGTCGATAAACAAGCAATATTTACATGTTGCTAAGCGGTGTGATTACTTCCCTTGATTCACCCGTGTTGCTTGCCGCTTGGGGGCGCAACGTGTCTCGGTCATCACAACAATGAGCTAATGAACTATCTTTGTAATGATAATATTTGCACCAGCTTCACATTTGGCCTCTATTATTTTCCCTGCATAATGTCGGTTGTGATGATATCGATGACTGAGAAAACTATAATGATGGCTAATATTAGGTTCCAAAATTCGTTGTTTGCCTATAAGAAATGACAAATACTTCAATCTTTGTATGTAGATCATGGCATTCCAAGCATTTTGTATCAAAACCATCACTGGGTGTCAAATAAATCACATGGTAAGAATTTTCACAGATTTAAATTTCGGGCGAAATGTGCATCCATTTTTCAAAGTATATAATTTTTTATTTTCAAAGAGCAAAACTGAAACCACATCTTTCGCAATAGCTCATGCTGTATATTGTACTATGACTCCAATTCTTTTATACGTTTTTCATTATTGTTTACAAGAATATGCCGTGCCAAACATGGCCAGACATTCAGTTTGGGCAATATCGCGCGCCTCTGGGAAGTGTTTCTCACTCGGCTGAGATGCGCATGTCAGCACGACACGTCATGCGGTTTCGACCATGAGTTCACGCCGGGGTTAACAAAAATATTTTCTCATCGACATATTGCGATGTTTCACCGCCCTTCAGATGAAAAATTATGTTAAGTAACAACATAACTAAAAAATAATCAAAATACGAGTACACGCGATTTAT
>JAWQFJ010033619.1:47500-52500 GCA_034096865.1 Theodoxus fluviatilis
CTCGCTCATGTCGTGACCAGCCCCAAGAGGCAAGACTCCGCTAGCCGGGAGTTGCCTCCCTGGACCCAGAGCTCCTCTGCAGCGCCTCGAGACGGCCGCATCATCAGGCACGAGCAGACGACAAACCGGGAACCACGACCATCGACACTAGACATGACGAACCAAATAGACGCCGTATCAAGGAAGGATTTCCTCCCTTGGCAAGGAAGTAGGAGTCACGCCACAAGGTCTGCAAGCGTTAGACTGAAGAGAGATCACGAATTTTCCCACATCAGAGCGATGCCGGCAGGTGCGAGATATGGTTCAACGGCAGGAAAAATAGAACGAAGCCCTCGAAGTGAAAACCTCGAGAAGGTGGAAAGAAAGTATTTGAAGTCGAGTCCATTGAAAACCACGCAGAGAAAGAATGGAAACGTCAAAATGACAGCAATCAACGTAGGAACGCGGAACCAAAGAGGAGCATTGACAACAAACCGACAGCAGGGTAATTTGGAGATAAAAATGAATGATTTACACCAAGGGTCCGATGATGCTATTCATCTATCGCACACAGGTGAAGTTGCCGCAAACAAGAACAAAAGGGAAATAGTTGCTTTAAGGCAAAAGACTTCATTCACAAGAAAACCTCTGGGCAGTCGCCACTCTTCTAATCTTCCTCCGCTGCTGGAAAGAACACGATGGCCTCTCCGTATGATCAAAGAAAATCATCATGCTGCGGTGGAAACGGTAGGCCTACATATCATGCCAACGGCACAGCGAATTCAGCGTTCCCCAGAAGGGTGCTCGCTACACTTGCAGGAGCACAGGAATTCAGAATCCATCACTCAAAAAAATGTAATGTTCCAGAACGGAAAAAGCCACTGCAAGCCCTGTAAGTGTCATCAAAATCACTTTGGCGCCCTCGTTGCAGACTGCAGCAATTTGGGTCTGACTGACGTTCCATCCGTAATTCCAGTCAACATATCCCAACTACTGTTTTCCAGAAATAAGCTCGGACGTGTCCACTCCAACTCCTTTGGACGGTTCACGAGACTGACGCTTCTCGACCTATCCAGGAATGACATTTCCAGCTTCAGTAGCACTGCTTTTAAAGGTCTCGGCTGTCTGCAAACGCTGTACCTGCACAGAAACAAGCTGCTTTATTGCGACCACGTCTTCATGGAGGACCTGTTCACGCCGCTGAGAAGCCTGAGGAGCTTGACGCTGCAGGGCAACACAGAGGACACTGTGGAGGGAGTGCGCTACCCCGACCAGGCTCTCTCCAGGCTGTCTTCCCTCGAGGCCCTTTCCATGGACGGACTGATGAAGCTGGCTTTGGGACCAGGATTCTTGGAGTTGAAGTCTCTGAAGAACTTGTCTTTCTCAGACGACGGCAGTTTCTGTGGCATGAATGCCGTCATGAACGGGACTTTCGTCAACGTGCCTAATTTGCGACTGCTGAACATTTCCAGGTGCAAGCTGCACTTTCTGGACAGTGCCTCTCTCTCTCCATTGAAGCAAATCGATACCGTAGACATTTCGAATAACATGTTCTTGGGATTTTGTGGAATGCAAAACGCAACTCATGGTTTAAAAACATCCCAGATTCGTGTGTTTATGGCAAATGTATTGCACCAACCGTTCTCTCCGTGCATTGTGATTCGTAGGAACCACGTCGCAGCGCTGGCTGAAACTGCAGTACAAGAACTGCACCTCGACGGAAATAACATTCAGTTCATCGAATCCGGTGTATTTCCTCTTTTACGAAATAACACGGAAAAGATATACGCCAGAGGAAATCAGTTCCTTTTTGGCTATTACGTAATGGAGTTTGCGGCGATGAGGAAAATAACTTATGCAAATCTCCAAGCTGACAACTTCAGGACTCTGCCAGAATTTCCCCATTTCTACCACTTGGATCAGGATTTCAGGGCTCAGAGATCATGTCAGTTGCCGAGCGCTGGATGTTGTGAGTTGGATGTTGACTATGCTTCAGAACATACAGCACAAGAATACCAGGCATTACGACGGATGAGATACGGCGTGCTTGAGAAGCATGGGACGTTTTCCTTTCCCATCCCAAAGAGTCTCCGCGAACTGGACTTGAGCCACAGATCTTTGGAATACAATTTATATAAAACAGTCTTCACGAAAAACAATTCTTTGGAAATTCTAGATTTGTCTTTTAACCTGATGAAAACTTGGATAGGCCCAGTGATGGAGCTGCGCAAGCTGAAGAAAGTCAGTCTCGCAGGAAACTACGCAAACGTATTGCAAATGCAGTTTTTCACTTACTTCGAATCCCTGGAAGTGCTGAACATATCACACAACCAGCTGTCTAGAGCAATCGCAAATGACGTGGAAGGCGCCATGTTTGCAAACCTGTCCACCCTTCTCCTCCTGGATATCTCCTTCAACGGCATTTGGAACGTTTCGCGTTCTTTATTTCGTGGTCTTCGCTCCTTGGAAGTGCTAATCATGGCGGAAAACAGGCTCCCCGCAGAAATGATGGCATTCGATTTGTCCCACATGTCAGACCTTCGACTTTTGGATGTGTCGAGCAACAACCTGGAGTCTATCCCACCTGCAATGCGCGACATGCTTGAGGAGCTGGCGAAGCGAAGCAACTTCTCTCTGGAGCTGAACATCACCAACAACCCTTTCTCCTGCAGCTGCAACAACCGCGACTTTCTGCAGTGGCTGCGCCTGACTCCCATTCACGTCGTGGCCAGAGAAGAGCTGTGGTGTCAGTTCGGGAACGGAGCTGCTGGCCCCATGTGGAAGAGAGTGGAGGAGCTCGGGCCGGAATGCGTCAGCGCTCTGCTTACGGCGGCCATCCTGGGAAGTGTGGTCGTCCTACTGCTCATGGCGGGCCTGGCCATCTATCGCTATCGGTGGAAGCTGCGCTACCTCTACCACATGGCCAGGTGAGGCATCAACGGCTATTCTTCCATGCAGCACAGGCTGGCTTGTTCAACCAGGCTCCTACCATTGTCGATGTTGCGAGTGATTCCAGTATGAATGCTATTAACCTTAAAATGGCGTTATCATTATGACTGATTGCACGACCCACTCTGGAGAGGAGAGTTCATGACTTCCACCCCAGCCACTTGTATGAGCTTGCACAAACCCTTCCTCCATAGAGAAAAAACAAACAATCTGATCCAAACCAATCACAACGGAGAGAAAATTAGACAACCTTTACACACACACACACCCATCACACGCGACATATGCCGCAGGTTTGGCTCAGACCTGACCACGTGGCGTATGCCGCGACTACTATGGTAAAGGATTCAACATTATGCCTGTGGGTGTCGCAGACGTGGGAGTGTGGGTGTCAGGCTGTGGATGCCGTGCACGTAGACGGTGTATGTATCGCTGGTGGTAAATTTGTTCTTTGCCTGAGTCCTCTTAATGCGCTGCATGTGGGGCACACATTTCATAGATACTTGGATATATATCTCGCCTATGTCGTAGTTTTGGATGGTGCAGATGCTAATGTATTAGTTGTAGGTATTCATAGTGTGGATCCTGTGCGTCTTTATATTTAGGACACGAATATTACTGCAGATCATGATATTACGATGTAGTGATGATTACACAGTGCATATTATGGATGATGTAGGTAAAATAAAAGCTAGTGAATGTGAAAATGTTAGGTTTGAATGTTGCGGGTGTATATGGTGTGGGCTATTTGTGGGTGGATGTTGTGGGTATGTGTGTTACAGATGTGAAGCAATGCTTGCTTGCTTGATCCTTCATCATAAAATTGTTTAAATACATCAGGTAGATAACAACAGTATCATTGCACGATTTACAAATAGAATTTACATCTTCGGTTGCACTGATGCGATTCCACGTGCTTCGCTTGAGTATCTCATTTGCTATTACAATTGCGAACTGATAAAACAAATCCGTGCTTACAAGCTAGGAACTAATAATTTAGGAATTGTAGGTCACCCCGTAGAATTTGACCGTTACTGCGTATAGAACAGCTGTTTACATATATTTTATACATACTTTTGACTTATTTACAGCGCTTCTATTAACTGGAATGTGTTAAAATTTGATGGACAGTAAATGAAAGGTTTCAATGGTATATACATCGGGTAAAATACAACGCAGTAAAACAGACGTGATTTTCGTCTTTATGGCGATGGCAGTGAGCCTCCTTCTTCACATGTGTGACATGATGGCATGTTCATTGTCTTTGCTTGAATCTTCAGAGAACAATGAATAAACATGGCAACATTTCGAGCTTTTTCTGTACCACGTCCATTCAGCAAATATGCCACAGTAGCACAGTCAGTGATGTGAAGGAATGGATGTCCAGTGTAAAAACATTTCTACTGGTATGTGTGCGCGTGCCTGATATCAGAACCCTTCCTCATGCTGAGCCACAATGTTTCATATCATCTCATTACTCCATGACAATCAATAAATTACAAACAGTAAAGTGTTAAAGGGCCAGAACTCCTAACAAAAAAAAGAAAAAAAGATGAACAAGTGTCATTTCCTTCTTGTACGGCGGTTTCTTGGATGCAACAAATACTGCAGTATCCACGATAATACTGAAAAACTGACCCACAGTGCGGTCACAATCTCATCATAATCCCAAAAAGCCTCTTTAAGCTCTTTCTTTCATCTTCCTCAGGGGTCACTACCGAGGTGAGGAGCGTCCCTTGGACCAGTTTCAGTTCGACGCCTTCATCTCCTGCGCCGAGGAGGACGAGGCCTGGGTGGCAGGAGAGCTATTGCAGCAGCTGGAAACAGTTCACGGCCTCAAACTTTGCCTTCCGCCCAGAGACTTCAAGCCGGGTCGGCCCCTCCCTTCCTCCGTGGTGGAAGCTGTGGTCTCCAGCCGCCGAACGGTGCTGGTGCTGTCTCCGGCGTTCCTGGCCAGCTCCTGGTGCGAGTTCCAGGTACAGATGACCACGATGGAGGGCGTGCACACGGGCAGGGACGTGGCCATGTTCCTGCTCTACGACCACGTCTGCATGCCTTCCCTACCGCGCGAG
>JAWQFJ010033619.1:65000-72500 GCA_034096865.1 Theodoxus fluviatilis
GACAGAAAGTTTAAATGGAGCTGTTCTGTGATTACGTAAAGCGGAACTCACATAATCGAACTCGAGTAGCAATGCAGTTACGCGTAACTTTTTACGCAGTGCGCACTAATATCTGTTATGCAACATTCGGAGTAAAGCTCAGTGAGGTTCCACCACTCTACAATGTATCGATCCAAGAATATTCGACTACATTGTGTCGCTTTTATCCTTACTGGCTAATGTAGGTTCCCTCCCGATGAACGACGTAGTCGTCAAAGAGAGGGGAAACCCGAGATAAACAAATGGTTTACAACTAAACCTAACCACCACTCCTTGGGGGGACACCACAAAACATCAAGCAATGTCAACAAAAACAAGTGAATAAAGACCACTGAAACGGGATTAAAATAAACAACAAGTTTAATCAAGAACAAACTCTTCCCCGCGACACAGGACCGCAAAGGACAGAATAAGCAAGTGATCAAATAAAAGAAAATAAACCAAAACAAAGGTCAGGCAGCGGGCAAGATGGAGGCACTTCCACTATCCTGAACAAGGACAAAAAAATCAACAACAACAACTCTCAGCAATGAAAGTGAGAACAATTCAAAAGTGGAAAAAAAGCATACACAAAGAAGCAATACCTAAGCCACCGGTGACTAGGCTGACAACAGTGTGTAAAAAAACAATCTTCACTTCTCCTCACACAGTCATATAACCACCAGAAACTGGAATTTAATTATGATGCAGTTCTGGCATGAAACAGACATCACTTCCAACCACTCATTCTAAAGTCCGTTATAAGAACGAGAGGAATCTTACCACAAAGATAAAAGTATGTCACTCCCAAAACATGACAACAAAGTCACAGCACATCTCAACCCACAAACAGTCTCCAAACTTTTCCCAGAAACATTTAACAAAACCCGTTGTTAAATAGAAATCCCCGAACTTTCCTTGAAATCCCAAACATTAGGAACACAATCTCCCCTGGAAGATTATTCCCGTCACTCTACTCAGTCTCCTTCAGCCAAGTTACACTGAACATAGCCGTACAACAACACTCTTCCGTTTTGCTGAATACTAATGAGCCCAGACCCCCTTAGCTCCACCCCCTTCCCCTTTTGATGACGCGTTTCCGCCCACCACTCTAACTGAGGAAAGACGTACAGACAAATTCAGCCACGCGTGCAACCGCGCTCACGCGTCCCTTTCTTGCTCGACAAATCACATCCAAAACACAGCTCCCGTGAGCAGTAAAAAGTTGTCGACAAACAAGCGAAGAAAGAATGAAAGTTTTTTGCTTACCCTTTCACCGCCCGGACTCTCCGCAGTCCAGAAAACTCCAATCCTAACATAGCAATACCTGACCCAACACAAGTCAGAATCTACACTGACTTAAACCAACCTAACCCAACCAAACCTCACAGAGAATTGCACGCGACTACTACCCCTTCCCACCCTTTCAGTCTGTTGAAAGTGCAAAATGTCCTAAGCCCGTGCCTAGACAAGTTCAGAAGAAAAGTTCCTCTCAGAAGGTTCCCAGTAGCACATCGAAGACAGACGCCTCCAAGCGTCCCGGTGTCGCGGTGACAGGTAGGCCCTCCCTCACCTCACTCCTGTCCTGAGGTATCACTGACCAGCGAGCTCCGTGCTCACTCCCCAAGTCAGTAAAGTTCGAAAAGTCCATCCGAACTGCAGCAGGAATCCCCCCGGTCATCTATGCTAGTGCGAAATAATTTCATCCTACTAGAAGATCAGTCCATTCATCGCACTACATCACGTTGTATGTCCCTCCTACAACCAAGTGGCTGCACGTTGCACTGCCTCACGCGAGTGCACACGCTAGCGTCTCCCGACCGCCCTGCCTCTAATCTGTCCCATCACTTGACGATTAGGCCACAACCTGTGGACTTCACACCAGTCCGTCGGTGTATTTCGTTAGACTCCCCAAAATAGCACACATGCTAGTCGTAACGAAATTGTAACTCCCAGAGCTACTAATAAAGTGAGTACTTGCTCAACCGTCCCCACAGCCGTTGAGGGAAAAGCACACCATGTGCTTCGAAGCGTCGTTCTCCCATCCTCACGCAGGCCCGCGCCGGCGCAGTGAGAGTTCGCAGAAACGACAGAGTACTCGTAGAGAGCACGTAGAACGAGCGAGGTTCATCAGTTCAGACACGATGCAATGATAGGTAGCTCGATACGATGGGTATGGTACGATACGGTATGGTACGGTGCGATACGGTATGGTACGATGCAATACGGTAGCCTTAAACATATAACCGAGTGACCCCAATGAGAAAACTACCCTTTCTCTCCCAGGAATTTACATATGCGTGATTCAACATTAAGCGACGCACTCTAGCCCAACGCTTAGTTGAACGAACTCGCTCGCACCTAGCGAGAAAAATTGAATTTAACATGCCCTTTGCCCACGAAGTGAATCACAAATCACAACCAAATGGAGATAGACACTTTTCCCAACCATTCCCCAAAGATTTACTTCAATCTCAAGGCATAATTCACTCATGCACAAATGAATGACCCACTCCCCGCCTTAATCAACGGTCAGTTACCCCATGGCAAAAAAATTATCACGATTTGCACATTACCTCAAAACACCCGTCAGGCTGTGGTGCATCCAAAGAAACTTCGCCCCATTCACATGAAGGCTCTCCCTCCACTCTCTCGTGTCTGACTCGGCATAAGTCAACACAGAGAGATTTCGCAAAGCGAAACGACTTCGCTTTTAAGCTGCCCGCACAGCTTACAGTTAGCGGCATAGACTGCTCGCCCAACCTTCCATCCAGACGACGGAGATGATCTGATCAGACCAACGCTATTAGACTCCGACGTCGACTCTGTCACGTGATTAACCCCCAATCAGTGTTAAGTATTTCGCGCTCTTTGATTCTCCCCCAATCATTATTCGACAAACTTTCGCGGGCTTCAGACCCGCGTCAGCTAAAGTGTGGATCCCGTAGCATACCAACGCACCCTCTAGCGACCCCCCAGGTAACCCCTCGAGTGACGTTGTACCCCCTGCTACACGAACGATCTGTCGCAATGCGCCAAAGCTGTTTGAACGCGTAATACAAGGCAGATTCACACACTGACATTTAGCGGCATCACATCACACCCAAGTCGCGTTTCCGCGACACATTGCATGAGCAAATCCGCATTATCTTGCTTTCATAAGCGTCATTCCAATGTTTATGTGTGTGTTATCATGAACTTTGGACTAACTTCACATTTGATAACTATCACCACTGTGGTTAACTTGGACCGTGAGAGAAGAAAGCGAGCATGTGTCCAGAGTAAAGTTGCACAGATAATGTAATAAAGGGGAGATCTTTGCATTGTAATTCATGGATTTTTCCCCTAATATTGACAGGTTTTCTTTTACTTTTTTCTTCTTCAGGAAACTCTGGTTCCAATTTCCACGAAACCGTGCCACATATAAGAACGACAAGCGAAGACGTACCAACCCTATCAGAACGAAGAATACTTGGGATAAAACGTCCTTCACATCGTTTTCAGCGTTCTTCACGCCTTAATAGTAAAGCAAATCTCTTTAGCCAATTGTCTGCTACCTCCAATACACTGTTGACATCTGCATTCCTTGAAGGATATTCAAATCATTGGACATAATCCCTACATAGAGGTTACAGCAAAGAATATGAACTGAGCGAGACTGCTTCGGCCTCTTTTTGATCACTTAGGAAGTCTCCATTTGTCCCCAGATTTTAAGAGCACCGTTTAAATATGTCTTTTAATTGAGTAAATGTTTGGATTACCCTGAAAGTGCCACTTTGCATTGTAGACGGTTCGAAAGCAATCCAGGTCATCTATACGCCCTCTAGAGGTGATTCTCTAATACCTATACATTTTCTGACTCCCTACCTCAAACACCTACAGACATGCAAGATACTCTTTCAGGGACAGTATGGTCTTCACGCGCATGGCTTCTGCTGCTGCTGCTCACGTTGATATGCAGTCTGAGCGGCTGCTGGGCAAGCTTTCAACGCGACGATGCAGCTGCCAGGCTGCACTGTCCAGAGGGCTGTCACTGCGTGGAGACTACAGGACTGGTCAACTGCTCCAACGGACACTGGACCTACATTCCCGCTGTGCCCAGCTTTGCTCGACAAGTTCTCTTTGAGAACAACAGCTTGCACCAGATCGACAATACCACTTTCGACAATCTGATCATGCATGGAGCCAAGATTTACGTCCTCGGCCTCAGTGGAAATCCCATCAAGACCTTCACCAGGAAGTCCTTCACCGAACTCAAGTATTTGCGTACACTGCACTTAGAGAGGGTGTCGCATAACTATTCCATGTTTCAGGAGATGTTTAAAGATTTGAACACTCTCGTCAATCTAACACTTTTAAGTATATCCAGGAATAAACTAAAGGGCAACGAAAGTCTTCCACGTGCATTTTTTGAGCCCCTGGGAAAGAGTAATCTATCTGTACTGTTTCTTGAAGAAATAGATACGTCAAATTATAATCACGCCGATTTTGTATATCTGAAAAACCTTCGGCGCTTGCATCTTAGAGGAAATAATATCAGAGAAGTGAAACTTGCAATATCAGATACACTGGAATTACTGGATCTCAGCAATAACAGAATCGTGGATCTACCTGACTTCTGCCATCCTCACACTTATTTCAGAAACCTTCAATTACTCCTTTTGAATGAAAACCTTATTTACGAAGTAAGTGGACACTGCATCAGCTGTCTCTCTGAACTACGCAATATTTCCCTGGCGATGAATGTTGTACACCGCATCAGGGCCAACACCTTTGCTGTGCTACCAAGATTGAACAGTGTATTTTTATATTCTATGAGAATTGCCTGGTTGAGTTTGTCAAACTTTGCTTTCAACAATTCAAACATCAAATCTCTTCTTCTCTATAGTAACAGAATGGAATTTCTGGTTAGCGTCGGATCGAAGGCATTTTATGGGTGTGATAATCTGGAATACCTTGAGATCAGTGTCAACTCCATGTATAGATTTACCCAACAGAACTTCAGCGATATGTTTGGTCACTTGTCGAAATTGCAGTTTTTGGGAGTGGCTTCTTGTCGTCTACATTTTTTACCCTTCAGCAGTCTTGACTATTTTCCAAACTTGAGAAGAATTAACTTACGGTCAAACAAACTGCAAGATCTTGACGGAAATGCTTTCAAAGACCTGAAACATCTGCAAATACTCGATGCATCTTACAACCAAATTCAGAGTGTAAAGGAATCACTCAAACCAGTTCTTGACAGGCTTACCCTCATTGACCTCGCCTTCAACACCTTCGAATGCGACTGCAAACTTCTGTGGTTTAAAGAGTATCTCAAGGCCAACTACAGCAGATTTTACGATCATGCCTACGGCTACAAGTGTTCAACGCCTCTAAACGTTAGACACCACCACATAACGAGTCTGCCACTGTCTGATAGGACATGTCTGGTGCCCCATGACGTAGGCCTGGTCATCATCGTCTGTTGCTGTGTGGTCATCCTGCTGACGGTGGCCGTGGCCCTGCGCTGGCGCTACCGCTGGGACCTGCACTTCCTGCTGCTGGTGTTGGAGAGACGCCACTCCCGACGCCGTCCTGTCGCCTTCTCTCACGACTATTACGTCTCCGCAGACATGGACAGTGACACCGACAGGTCAGCCATTGTTGTCAGAGTCTTGAGGCTTGTTTCTTGTACGAATAAAAGTGGGCATGTCAGTGGGAAAATAACTGTGAGTGGAAATTGCTTTGATACGCAAGGGATGACCCGATGTAAAAATCATGTCTCTTGCTAAACATTGTCTATTTCATAGCTCTTTCCTTGTGGCTCTAATACCTAGTTTGGCCTCATGGCACAGACTTTTTTACACTTCATTGATCCATCCCCCATGCTGAGTTTCAGTGCAGACCAGTGCTGTTCTATCTGGCAGGATGTGGGTGCTGCAGCAGCTGATGCCCAGACTGACGCATTTTGGACTCCGTGCTTGCTCGGCCGAGGACACGACTCTAGGCCACCCCGAGCTGTCGTCGGCGCTGATTGCCATGATGGAGCAGTGCCAGCGCGTGCTGTTCGTGGTGTCCAACGACTACGCCCAGAGCGGGCGCTGCCAGTTCGAGCTGACCCTGGCCCTGAAGGCCAGCCTGGAGCTGCAGCGTCATGACATCACCGTCATCCTGCTGGAGCCCATCGCCTCCCGCTACGTCAGCAGCGCCCTGCAGGTGCTGGTCAAGGAGTTCACCTGCCTGCCCTGGCCCACGGACAGCGCGGACCTGGAGACGGCCCGGGACCGCTTCTGGGAGACGCTCCACTCTGCTGTGGTCCCCTGTAATGACACGGCGTAGGCAGAAGGTGGTGGCAGATTTGTGGGACGATACGAAATGGAGTGACTAGTCACAATTGTGCAGCAAAAGCACACCGCGCACTGTAGCAAGAAACACAGAACACTGATGAAGACCTACACTTTCTCTTATTTTTGTGAGAAAGAGTCATTTCACTTTATTCTACTCTTGAAAGAACTGCTTTTATATTCAAGAGAAAACATTATGTCTGTCTCTTGTCATTGTGATGACATCGTCAGAATGAATATGAAGGAGTCCTCCATATACGTTTGGAGCAGGGTGCGTTTGCTCCATATCCCTGGAACCGTCAAAGCGAATTCCATGATCGAATGTTTCAACGTGATTTACATCTGTGCATTCGTAACACAGTGGTAAGATTTAATAAGCTTGTACACATGATTCGCTTTCGTTTATACGATTTTGCACGTAGCCCTTGCTGGGCCGAGTGCTGGGAGAATTGGTCGATTCTGTTCCAGGAAAGGAAGTCTAGAAAATGGCAAAACAGAATCGAAACGAAAGAACACACATTTGCAACAGTGTCACCTTCCAGTGCGTGTATTCTACTTTATTTCTGTAACCATTACGATAACTACAAACCATCCTTTGTAAGGTTGTCAAGCTTCTGCCGAAAGAATCTGAAGTGACCTTAGTCGGCTTGTTGCTTTTTTTGCTGTTCTGTTCCCCTCACACATCTGTTTAACGTCATCAGAGGGTGATTTCATTCGCATTTTTTTCAAACCAAACACATGCATATACTTTCTATATTCTAATACATTTTACAGCATTTCTGTACCTTTTGGTTGTGCACAATATTTCGGATGAGCATTCTCACATTATTAAACTTGAGAGCACTCTGAGAGCGCAAATCTACGCCAAGGACGCCACTATTTCTCTTCCGTGACCTGCACAATTAATTCAGGCAGGATGTTCTGCTAGCCAGGCATGACGCTAGGAAGTTGACGTCATTTTAGCGTCTGATGGAGGTCTCTGAGTGCGGATCGCATACACAGACGTCATCGATAGTTTGACGTCATCAACTTCACGACTAGCGAGAAAAGCTCTCTTTATGGTTGTCATTCCCAAACGAGACAATGGATAACCGCCAACATTGAGAGAGTTTTAACTTGGGTGAAACCCTGACCTTGCTCAAAATTTTATTTGAAT
>JAWQFJ010033619.1:77500-92500 GCA_034096865.1 Theodoxus fluviatilis
TCGCTTATGGCTTTAACGAATACCTCCAACAGCCAATGAGAACACGCTATCCCTACATTTGACAGTCTCTCGTTTACACTGACACAACACACTATAAACGCCGATTCATGATAATGATAAGGTGGGATATTAAACAATCAGATACGAGTGGTTTTTTCCCCACAAAAGATTATGCAGTCCTCCTGATGACATTAACAAAAAAGTGATAGATGGATTTGAAACTCGAAACACACCAAATATATGCAGCTCTCTAAATCAAGTAAAATCTCATAATTACTAGACTGACCCCCAGCAGTGCAAACCCTGCCGCATCCCGATTAAACAGTGTTAGGCCAAATTAGGTTGAGAGGCCTGGTCACATTTCTACCTTGTGGAAGTGATGTGTTTACCGAAACCTTTTCTCTCTCTGATCTTTGAATTCATAATGAGTGGACCTTTTTCCTGTGTCAGAAAATGATAAATTCCTCCACATTTACTTTCAGACAAAGATAAATGTAACATGTTATTTGTAATTGGATTTGCGAGTCGCGAATGCGCATAAGTGTGTGTGCTTGAGCACGTGTGTGTGTGTGTGTGTGTGTGTGTGTGTGTGTGTGCGTGCGTGCGTGTGTGTGGGTGGTGTGCGTATCTGTAGTGTGTGCGTGTGTGTGTGTGTGTGTGTGTGTGTGTGTGTGTGTGTGTGTGTGCGTGTGTGAGTGTGTGATTTGTGCGTGTCTATATGTGTGCGTGTGGTGTGTGTGTCTGTGTGTGTGTTTGTGTGTTTATATTTTTTCTCTCTGTATATCGGTGTTTGTCAACCTGTCTGCCTCCCTATCTGCCTCGCTTTCTTTGGGACCGTGTCACTGTCTATCTGAGGGCGCATGCGTGTGTGTAAAAAGGCGTTTCATTTTTCGAAGAAATATCTGCTCTCTCTTGCAGACAACTACTTCTGATGATGTATACACTACTTTAACAAATATGCATGTATTTTCTTGCTCTGTAGATCTCTTAGGAACACCCTTTGTCTAAATTCTGGTCAGCCACCTGGAGTTTTCGAGCCGCTTCGTAACACCAACCTGTCTCGACTGTATCTTCTCTTCAATCGATGTAAAA
Organism: Theodoxus fluviatilis; assembly: GCA_034096865.1. Taxonomy (NCBI): domain Eukaryota; kingdom Metazoa; phylum Mollusca; class Gastropoda; order Cycloneritida; family Neritidae; genus Theodoxus; species Theodoxus fluviatilis. The sequence continues at coordinate 78,593 of JAWQFJ010033619.1, forward strand.
CGTACAACTACTCCGACTTTCTGCCAATGCGCAATCTTCAGTATCTGAATCTGGCATCCAACAAAATCACTGAGGTTAATCTGGCCACATCAGATACACTGAAAGTCCTCGATCTCAGTCACAACAGACTAACGAGACTATCTAACTTTTGCTACAACAACTCTATCAAACAAGCGTACTTCAAGAAGCTACGACTTCTCAACCTCAACGGAAACTTTATCTTACATTTACAGAATAGCAGGCTACGGTGTCTGTCTGAGTTACAAAACATCTCGTTGGGAATGAAGGTTATGGAAAAAATAAATACGAATGCTTTTGCTGGTCTGCCAAAGTTAGAGAGCGTATTTTTGCATTCCATGAGGTGCGAATGAGTGAATCTGGAGGACTATGCGTTTAATAACACCAGTGTCCGCACTATTTTTCTATTCAACAAACGGATAAGCTTTCCCCTTGATGTTCAATCACGGGCATTTTAGGGATGCATTAATTTGCAAAACCTCGACATTGGTCACAATTTAATGGACAGATTTCAGACCGCTAATTTCACACAACTCTTTCAGCATCTGCAGAGTCTTGGGTATCTTTGTTTGGCTTTCAGTCGATTACGGTCGTTATCGTTTGACAATCTGGCATTCTTTCCCAATATTTCAGTTATAGATTTAAGTAATAATGAAATACAAGATATCAATGGAAGTTTGTTTCAATGGTTATATAATCTGGGAATATTGAGCGCGTCAGCCAATCGGATTCAAAGCCTGGATGAAGGGACGCTTAGACCCGTCTTTGACAAACTGGAACACATAAACTTGGCCTATAACTCTTTCGACTGCGACTGCAGGCTTCTGTGGTTCAAAGAGTATCTCAAGGCCAATCTCACCAGGTTCCACAATCATGACCAACGTTACACGTGCGCCACGCCCCTGGGCATCCAGGGCAGCTACATAACGAGGCTGTCACTGTCTGAGATTACGTGTCTGGTGCCCGAGATCGTACACCTGGTCATCATCGTCTGCTGCTGTGTGGTCATCCTGCTGACGGTGGCCGTGGCTCTGCGCTGGCGCTACCGCTGGCACCTGCACTTCCTGCTGCTGGTGTTGGAGAGACGCCACTCCCGACGCCGTCCTGTCGCCTTCTCTCACGACTACTACGTCTCCGCAGACATGGACAGTGACACAGACAGGTCAGCCACAGAGTAATTCAGAATACAGCACCCGCTAACTAGTGACTATCCTTCTGTTCCATACATTAGTCTATCTCTCCTCTCGCTTTTTGCATGCTTCCAAGAAGGCAAATGAGGTAGAGTTGAGGAAGAAAATCATTGCTTCATCAGCGTAAACAACGTGCAGATTGTAGCCTTACTAAGTACCACACAGTTGCAAGACTGCAATGATTACATCAGTCCTTGAATCCCTTTTTGGCGCTGCGGGTGTGCCGGGCATTTAAATAGTGTCAGGCACTAATGCCCCTTTGTTTGAAATTGGTCGGTAGCAGTCGTGTTCATGCATGCCATACATTATGGTATACACATGTACTAAAATGCAATTGAATTGTCATGAGGTGTGAAGTGCTGTGATCAGAAAATCAATTCTGACCATTGTTCTACATTGAAATGTGCCTCAAGCACCTGTTTACAGATTAATCCACTTTTCCGCAGTGAAAGGTTTTACAGAAATGCCTCATGCCTCGTCATTGCATGAGAGTGGAAGCACCTGTCTCCGTCAGTGATGACAGCAGCACTCATGTGTGCCATAGGCCTTACTGTCCCTACCTCCTGTACTTAAAGATCGTGTACCTTGATAAATAAGTCACACACATACGGACACACGCACAGCTCATACGCACGCTTGCCCCCGCGCGCGCCCGATACTGCGCACCCACGTCATTCATACACACAATTAAACGCACTGCAATATAAAGCAGCCAACCATTCGATTTTCCTCCTAACAGTCGAACCTAACGGTACAACAGAGAAGTGCCTTGCTACAAGCTACTTGGGAAATTGGACAAATGCACTTCTTGCCACGCAGTACAAGCTTCAATAACAATCATTGCTTGCCATCATGCGAGTCTGTTGCACTCTTCGGAAGAGAAACATATCTACGTGTCTGGACATCGTATAAAACTCATTTTAATGAATGTTGACCTCGCTTTTATGTTTTTCCATGACTAATCATCGATGATCACTCTGCTTGTCTCTTGCATCCAATTTTGCCTTCATCCGTTTGTTTTCCTTGGTTTAGTGCGATGCCCATTGTGGAAACTCTGTGCTGACCAGAAATGTTTTTCTTTGCAGGATGTGGGTACTGCAGCAGCTGATGCCCAGACTGACGCATTTCGGACTCCGTGCTTGCTCGGCCGAGGACACGATTCCAGGCCACCCCGAGCTGTCATCGGCGCTGACCGCCATGATGGAGCAGTGCCAGCGCGTGCTGTTCGTGGTGTCCAACGACTACGCCCAGAGCGGGCGCTGCCAGTTCGAGCTGACCCTGGCCCTGAAGGCCAGCCTGGAGCTGCAGTGTCAGGACATCACCGTCATCCTGCTGGAGCCCATCGCCTCCCGCTACGTCAGCAGCGCCCTGCAGGTGCTGGTCAAGGAGTTCGCCTGCCTGCCCTGGCCCACGAACAGCGCGGACCTGGAGACGGCCCGGGACCGCTTCTGGGAGACGCTCCACTCTGCTCTGGTTCCTTATGAAGACGTAACGTAGACACAGGAGGGGGTGAGTTTGAGAGGTGAGTGAAAGTGGGATACGATTCAGAAGGAACAGGGAAAGAAACCGAGCAAGTGATTCAATCAAACGACAGAGCAGGCAGAACAACGATGAGGAAACGAATGACTATGACAACAACAAAAAGAACACTGCCCACGGACAGCGCGGACCTGGAGACGGCCCGGGACCGCTTCTGGGAGACGCTCCACTCTGCTCTGGTTCCCTATGAAGACGTAACGTAGACACAGGAGGGGGTGAGTTTGAGAGGTGAGTGAAAGTGGGATACGATTCAGAAGGAACAGGGGAAAAAACCGAGCAAGTGATTCAATCAAGTGACGGAGCAGGCAGAACAACGATGAGGAAACGAATGACTTATGATAACAACAAAAAAAAACACTGTATGTTGTTCATGCCATGCCTTGCCATACTACGGTGTAATGCGTTTTCAAGAGGCGGTTTAGTTTTAGTTTTTCTTCGTGTTACATCTTGTGTGTGTGTGTGTGTGTGTGTATGTGTGTGTGTGCGCGCACTTGCGCGTGCGTGTGTTCATGTAACGTGTGTATCGCATTAGATTGCGAATGGATGCCACCGAGTCCTCCCCGTCGTTGAATTTCCTCATTTAGAGCACACTCCCTTATTACGCATAAACATGTCCTGAACACATAAGGCCCCATTCAGCGTGGCTGAGACTAGTGAATATAGTCTCAGCAACAGGTTGGTCACGTGATAGCCTTAATTCTTCCATAACATGCATACCACCGTTCTGAACACAGAGTCTCGGCCACGCTGAATGGCATATCACATCGTGAGTGTATTCCTCCGCTTGTTGTGATACACTCGATACTGGCAGCCATGTTTTCGTCAATTCATTTTCTAAACATCGAGTTCCCATGAATGTAAAACTTGTATGCGGTAAAATTCGAATCACAAGAGTGTAATATTGTGAACTCTACTAATTATAAGCACTTTGAATACATCAGCAATATTTATACTTCATTGAGCGAGTAAGGCAACCAATCCCGTCTGCATAATCTTCGATACACACAGAAACCCACTGAGTGCTTTTGCTGATGAGGAATCATTAATTTAATGTATGCTTAGAAGGATTAAACTTAGAAAAACTGCTTCTGAGCTATCCGATAATATCGAACTTCGGAATCGGACGGATTCCTACAGAAGAAACTTCCATTCGATTAACGTTCATCACAGACGGAATGTAGGTTAAATCACTTACTGACTCCATCGGTCGATACACGAATGATCGAAGTGTGGAGCTCGTCAAACAGTGTGAAGGCAGTTAGACCACAGGTTCCGGCCAGAAAGCATTTACTTGCGAGAGTATAACCATAGATTCACGAAACCAGCCCGAACCCATAGGAATCCTTTTCGCTGCGTTTATAGTAGGTCCAAAGATCGCGTGTATTACTACAGTAGTCGCCGCTTATAAAACACGCGGTTAATAAAAACAGCCGTTTTTTACATACAGTTGGTCCGGTCCGGATTTACCACTATATAACATATGTAAAATTGCGCCGGTTATTAAATACAGGCGCCGTTTAATAAAAACACTTTCTGTCCTTTTTCTCGCTGTTCGGAGGGTCAGAGTCGATCTCTGGTTGTGAATTCTTGTCAGCAAACCGTTAGATGACAACTAAAGACGCTTCAGCGTTTGTGTGAACAGTGATTACACCCTTGTCAGCAAACCGTCAGATGTCAATTCAACACTGTCTAGTCTCGCTGGATAAGCAGTGACTCAGAAAATGGCTTTAACTTCAGCTCCAAAGAAAAGAAAAAGAACAGAAATGACACCCAAAGACAAAATGGACTTGCTTGATCGCTACCGAGAGCTAAATTCTAAAAGTTTGAGGGAGGGTGCTGACATTTTGGGTGTGTCAGCATCATTTCTGTGCCAGACACTGAAAAAAGAAGATGAACTTAGGGCTGATATCGCAGAGGGCTCCAGTCAAGGCCAAAGGAAGCGTCGGCGCTGCGGGAAGGATAAAGAGACAGAAGATGGCTTAAAGCGGTGGTTCGACTCTATCCAAGCGCGCAACACACCTGTAAACGGCCCAATCCTGTGTCAGAAGGCGGAACAGATTGCTTCCCAGCTTGGTCGCTCCGAATTCAAAGCTACAGATGGGTGGTTTAACAGGTGGAAGAAACGCAACGGCTTGGTGAAGCGGGAAGTGCCGGTTAATAAAAACGCCGCTTATTAAAAACACTTTTGTTCGGTCCCAATGTGTTTTTAATAAGCGGCGACTACTGTATATACACAATCGCACGTGCTCAAGGCAGTTTGCAACCTTATAGACACGTTCGCGCTAAAAGTAGTTCTCAAATGATTTCCTGAAAATCTCATAGATTAGTTTTATTAGAACACCAAATTTGTGTTTATCTATCGGGATAAATAATTGGAGTGAAATAGAATCGCCTCTTTTTACTCTCAATGGTCTTCTGATCATGTTGAATTTTGATTGGTAGAATCATTGGAATGCGGAACCGAAGTCACGTGACCAACCTGTGTCAGAGATACTACATCTCTGTGTTCAGAATGATAAGGCCCTTCCCTCATTATAGGAAAAAATTTTAAACGTTTACACATTGAGTCGATTGATATATTGTTCTGTTTTCGTGCTCCATCCGTTTCCTTTGATTTAAACTTCATTAAGATAATATTGCATGGCTGTACATTTAAATGAATGAAAACTTAACCATATTTATTATTCTACTGCCAAGCAATTTCTCACTGCAGCTGAGATTGCACGTGGAACGTGTTGTACGAGTTTATTCAAACACTGTTCAGAATTTGTGTGGGTGTAAAGGCCTGTAACGGGGATCCACAAAGGAAATAACACGGTCCCAGGGTTAAGTACATGTCTTTATAATCAATCACAAAAACATGCCCGTAACAGGGGTAGAAAAGAAAAATAAAAGTAAAAAGAATGTTACTCGGTTATCTGGTTCAACCACAGCATCCTCGATAACCTCAATTTCATAAAATGTACACCTAATTCTTCCGCTATTCCACTCCCAAGGGGAAAATAAAAATAAAACACATCAGCACAAGTAAAATATTGGTCAACCTTCTAGCATAAACATAAAACAGTACCGGTCAGCCTTCTACTAAAATAAACACAAAATATGCAGGTAGGCCCTTGACAAGTACAAACTATCGACCCGAATAAAAGGGGTTGCACCAACCTTCCACCTCTGCCCGGCTCTGCCTCTCTCTCTCTCTCTCTCTCTCTCTCTCTCTCTCTCTCTCTCTCTCTCTCTCTCTCTCTCTCTCTTTGTCTTCTTCTTTCTTCTCTTCGTCTGCTTCTTTCTTCTCTTCGTCTGCTTCTTTCTTCTCTTCGTCTGCTTCTTTCTTCTCTTCATTTTCTTCTTCACTCAGCAGGCGGACCGGGCTCTATCTTCTCTTCGTCTTCTTACGCCGAATGACGGCAGACTGACGGCTGACCGACCTCTCCTCCCTCTTCTCTGTAGGCAGACTGACGGCAGACTGTCAGCTGACCGATGGCTGACCGACCTCTCCCCTCTCCTCTCAGTAGGCAGACTAAGGGGTGACTCTTTCCCTCGCTAACATAGCTATCATCTCATAATTAACTCACGAACTCACCACTAGTCAGACCCCAGAGCAAATATCGCTCACTACCCTCGAGTCAGAACTCAATTTCCACTCACTCCAACCTCACATCGCAAATCCCACATAGCCTTCGGATTACCTACCAGCAAGAAACCAAGTCCCTCTCAAGTAAGACACCTCCGAAATACCGTTCCCCATTACAAGGCCCTTGTGTTTAAACTACAACATTCAGAAAATGCGCGGATGATCTATTCAACGACCTCTCCTGTCCTATACACGTTTAATCATCAAGCGGTGTCCTGCCATAGGCGATAGACTTGCTCGTTTTGTGGCCCACATTCTCATCGCCTTTGAATAAGTGTTGATTTTTTATGTTTTTACCGAGACAAATATATTAGTCTTGCATACAGAATTTGAACTCGGAGGAGAACGGACAGACACATTTCAATTAGCAACGACTGGCAGGAAACAGACCGGGAACTTTCGCTGAAATGGTCGAATTCGGAAACATTCGCGGACACTGTACCCCAGTTTCAAATCTCGGCATTTCTCGCGAGAACGGACATTTATAAACGTCGTTTAGCTTAAGATTACACCCGAATCACGCGGACCGTTAAGGTGCATGGAGTACAGTCAAAGATTATAGGTTACACAAAGATAGCTCATGCGGAGCTTTTGCTATATAAAGTTACAAGACGCTCGGAAACGCAGCGCACCAAGCGGCAAGAACTATGGGGAAGTAATCACACCGCTTAGAGACATGTAAAACTGCTTGTTTGTCGACGCGTTTCTGATGCGTTCCGATCATGTTTGTGAATACATTTATGGTGTAATGTGTAATAAAATGATTTGCTGCAATAATGGGGGTGTATTGGCTTTGTTTTTTGTAGCAGGCGTTGTGAAATCGAAATATTTGGTTCATTGAAATGGATGCTTCTGCGCATGTGCGTGAGCCTATAGTCCGTTTAAACATTGCTCTGTCAGTGCAGACGCTACTGACTTCGCACGCCCGGGGAGTTAAGTCAAAGATCCGGCCGCGTTAAAGCATGCAAAAATATTAATTAGATTAAAAACTAATCGAAAATAGTCATATTAGACTGTTTTAACGTATACTTTCTGCACAAAACCCACAGAAGATAAGAAAACAAACATCACCGTATGTACCTAGGTGGCTAGCAGGCGAACGCAATCGAATCGAGCAATGTTTAAACGGACTATAGGCCCACGCACATGCGCAGAAGCATCCATTTCAATGAACCAAATATATCGATTTCACAACGCCTGCTACAAAAAACAAAGCCAAAACACCCCCATTATTGCAGCAAATCCTTTTATTACACATTACACCGTAAATGTATCCACAAACATGATCGGAACGCATCAGAAACGCGTCGACAAACAAGCAGTTTTACATGTCTCTAAGCGGTGTGATTACTTCCCCATAGTTCTTGCCGCTTGGGGCGCAACGTGTCTCGATCCTCACAAGAATTAGCTAATGAACTATCTTTGTGTAACCTATAATCTTTGGTACAGTACCGCCGAGAAAGACGTTTATCACAAAACGCAGATACATTAACGCGGCCGGATCTTAGCATAACTCCCCGGGCGTGCGAGTCACGTGACTGTAAGGCCGAGATTTCAAAACTGGGGTACAGTGTCCGCGAATGTTTCCGACATCGACTCATTCAGCGGAACTTTCTGGTTCAGGCCAGTGCGCTCTAGTTTTCCTTGTTTGCTGCCCATCACTTTATCTCAGGGTACAGGTCTGTGTTGAGTAGACTCATATATACTGGGTTGTCTAGCGAGAATATATTGAAAGTTTATGGGTATTTTCTCAAGGCGCGTTGCACTAACAACGCATGACGGAAGAAAAAAACCTAGTACATTGATTTCTTTGCCAGAAAAGTATTTGTAAAGTGTTTAGTTTAAACAAAAGTTTGACTGAGTGTCTGGTTTTTTGGTTGGGGTTCGTGCGAAAGTATCCATGATGTTTGTGTTTTGGAGTATTGTCTCGTTAAATCCCTACAAGTCTGTCTACTTTCTTTCTGAATTGAATCGTGAAAGGGATTAGTCCATTGTAAATAATTAAACACAATAATTTATGTCGGAAGAAGTGTAAACTATACTTATACAGAGCAGTTGAAAGAAGTTGCTGTTTAGCGCATTCTAGTCCACTAGAGATTTCGCCTACCGGCAAAATAGTCTCTAGCATAGTTCATATCACGTGATGGAATTAATCCGTCCGAAATATTCATAAGGAGGTCACACGAGTGGCTTGTGGGATAGCACTTTGCTCCCTGACATACGCCGTTAAAGTAGTTCCCAGACTATTTCGCACAAAACTCATCAAGTACGCTTGTCGAGGCAATAAACAAGCGTTTATTCGATAAGATAAAATATTTGTGTTGAAATGGAATAAAGTTTTGACATCTGAATGATTTCTGTAAAAAGCGGAAAAAATAGTATCCAGAACGAGCTATTTTTGGCACAATGCTATAATGCGAAGGGTCAAGTCTATTACGCATTAATTGCGAACTGCGCCAGAGTCACTACTGACTGGGGTTCACAGAATGTGATAAGCGTACATCTGGTCGAAATTAATTGTTAGCACTTGTGACTAATCTCAAATTGAGTCAGTGTAGGGTTTTAGTCAAATCGAGAGAAACAGCGGGTTTTGCACCAATGGGGTCACTCGTGCAATTTGAAAATCTTAGTCGATTTATACATGTACTTGGTGTGTTTCAGGTTTCAGATTAATAGTCGTTGTTTATTCCTGCAGGAAAACAGTGTAATCTTCTTTCGTGATTAAAAAAAACCCACACACGTCTGATTGCTTAAAACCCCACCTTGTCATCGTCCGGAATCTTCCATATTTGCAAACGAATTCGTGTGTTATGTGGTTTCAGTGTAAACGGGAGACTCTCAGATATACGAGCAGTACATTTTGTTTGTCTATTGATAGAATATATATTTGATCAAGAAGCCAATGAAATCGCCCAGCCTTTGTAAATTTAGGTTGCACACTCAAAAGAGTCGTTTTCTTTAAGAGAAAACATTTCCGATTTGGTACTGTTATGAGTTGAGATAATTTAAATTTTAAGTCAGTTCATTGTCAACTTTAAGAGCCAGCCAAGCCTCAGAGAAACGAGCCAGGCCTTGGAATGTGGTGCCGAACGTGAGAATTGGACAGAACAAAGAGAAACTAACTTTCTGCTGCGCAGATTGTGCCGATAGTAGGATTGGTCAGTGGAGACAACAAAGACACTAATGTTGTACTGCACAGATGGTGCCAAGTGTGATTGGTCAGTGGACTGCACCTAAAACTATAAAGCTCCACCGTCTTTCTTTCTCTCTCTTACCCCCTCCCTACCTCTTGGGCATGCAGTGCACGCGCTGTGACTGCGCCCAAGGTCAAACAGGAGATGGAAAGGGGAAACGCCAGAAACCCCCCTTACCCATAGCCCTGCTGCCTCCCAAGACTCCTCTGACGCCAGTCCACACAGATGGGTGTGATTCGACACCTCTACCAGAAGACCAAAGTTATCAGGCAGCCATGCTTGGCCTGACCCCACAGACAGCGTCATACCTGACCCACGAATAGCGTCACACCTGACCTACGAACAGCCTCAACTCGGAGGGGAGACGTTCAACGTTACCCTCCCTTCCCAAGCACCAGAATTCAAGATTTCGGGGCAGGCCCATCTCCCCTGGGCCCTACATGTTCATCCATCTACAACCCAGTTGAAAGGGCTCTACGCTCATCAGTGATCAGCTGAATTAAACGCTTACAGATAAGTGTAACCATTGAAAGGCTGGCTGGCTAAACATGGTATATCTTAATACTTTGAATTAATTATATTAAGAATTATAATGATTACTTCCATATTATAAAAGTTATTTTTAAAAATCAAATTCCACCTACTTATCTTCTCTGTGTAGTCTCGTTCACCCCTTGATTGCATGGAAAGAAAACGGATGTTACAAGACGGCAAGATAAAACCCCTAGACAATCTCTCTTAAGTGAGAGATCAAGAGCCCCGTCTCGTAACAGTACACAAGTATTCAAATTTGCATAAATCGTCAGTCACTACACAAGTTTATTTTAGTATCGCACTTAAAGGAGGTCGTTGCAATTTGTGATGATTAATGATCTAAAAATTGCGTCAATTATTCGACGGACACAGTCCGGGAAAATCTTCGCACACAAGATGCACGCTCACTAAAAATACTCTGACCATGATTATTATCGGAACGTGAAATATCTCCATAAATTACTGCTAAAATGACTATAGCACCAGCTGGTCCGTCCCAGAGGAGGATCAATTGTGACCAGCCAGCACAAAACAAGGGCCGCTTTGTATAAACGCGAGGCCTTGCTAGACATAAGCCGATGTTAACATTTGTCTACATTGCATTGCCTTTACATTTGCTTTCATCACGTTGACACGTGTTGACACCGGCCTATTCCTCGCAAGATCTTGACTTTCCTCGCGTCTGTCATCAACTTTCCAAAGGCTTTCTCGCGAGCCAGCCGAGGCGAGGCGAGGCGAGCAGGAGGAAATACTCTAGGCAACAGCCTACCATCTGTTGGCATGGTGGAAGTCCTCGAGAACATGGCTGCGACCTGGCGCGAGAGTCAGTGAAGAAGTTGCCGAGGGACAAAGTGACTGACGTTAAAGACATCACAGTAGATTTTTTGCTTGGTTGAACATACCATGGTGGCATCTTGAATGGCGCAGGAACTTTGTCAGAGAAAATAAAGCCACCCGGTTGTACTTGTAGACAATTATGTCGAAAGAGTTTTGCCTCGATACACTCCGTATCAATTCAATGGACATAATTTTGAATGTGTACACGTGTGGTTTATAGAACTTCCTTCCTGTGCAATACATAAAAAATGTTTTACAGTGTTTTTTTTTCAATAAATAACCTGAATGCAAACTCCTCAGCATGTACACATGAACTTTCGAACAGCAAATACTTCCCTGTGCGTACACTTTTCCATTCTCGAGCAGTGACACGCACATCACGTACGTGGTCCCTAGTGGATTACGACCTACTCCTGTAAATAGATGCTCCTAGTCAAGGGACGTTACTCCTAAACACTCGGATCCAAAATGGCTGTGTAAAACACGTGCGCTGCGTAACGACGCTTCACCTCATTTATCTGTAAGTTCTGCTTTATGTAACTAAGCTACCCTTCAGTTCAATCATATATTGTTTGTGCATAATCACAGGACTCTTTCCGTGCGAAGCATCTTTATGTTTTCACATTTAACTGAGTTATAATCGTGTATCGATGATCAGTTACATGTTGTAGGTATGTCACAATGATTTATTTTTTGGGGAGGGTGGAGGATTCAAATACACCATTAAAAAAGCACTAAAAAGTAGAAACATTGTAGAAAAACCATTTAAAAATCATTTAATATTTTTTTTAATAACGTTTATTTGAAGGATTAACATATTTGTGAAGAAAAGTGTTCCCAAATTTCTCTGCTTTGTATTACAAATGGCCAGAACTCCGTTGTTTTTTGCTCAATTATCTCACAACTTGGCAGGTGGGCTTCTTATATCATGCAGATGATCTAACCAAATGTTGACAGACGGAAAAATACTGGGCCTGGAAACAAACAACAAAACAAACCACAACATACACGATGTAGCAGACAGCAAAGACCTAATCCGCCAATCAAAATACTGCGATTTGGTCACGTGACAAGAACCTCTGTGTTCCTGTTGATCACCAAAACAGTTTTCTCACCCCAAAAAAGATTAGAGCCACTGTAAATGCCCAGAAACAATTACAAAGATGTCCATGTAACCAAATCCACGTGTTTATTTTTTGAAAACAACAGTCAAAATGGTCATAAATTCAGTTTTGTCATCACCCGAAAACCGGTCAAAATGAGAAATGGCCGTCACACAATCATCCGCATAACGTACATTTCTACTGATCTAAACAACTCAGACCGATGAAACTTGGCAAAAATTATCTTGATATGATAATCTATCGACGTTTATTACTTTGGACGTCCTTTGTAACTGTTGTAAGAAATGTTATCATACCTTTTGAAGAGCTGATTTTGCTGCTATATTCTTTTTCTTTTCCCTTCCGGAAGAGAGCGCTACGAATAAAAAACGTCGCTTCATCTTATCGTATACTTTGTTGTCACCAAATTTGGTTGACAACCAAGCTATAGATAACTCACTAGAAGCCTTATTAGTTGACACGGTTTGGCAAACCCGCCCAAAACAGGAACACATTTTACCCGCTTCTGCGCAGACGTCAAAATGGCCTCACTGACATACCTACATGTTGCCAAATGCCGTTAGTCAACATTGTTCCTTCCCTTTATCATTGCAGAACCGTGGTCATTGTTTGAATAAAGTTTATTTGAACAAAGAGAGCGTTCTTATCGAGTCCCCGCCATTTTGAATTTTCCTGCTAGCCGTGGCTAAGTACTTTCAAAGCCTCCTTGGCAAAACCCATGTCTCCTTGCGAACGAGGACCTGTGGAAAACGCACTTGCCTCGTGCATTCCTTGTGTTCCTTGACAAATCTCACAAGGTACTAGCGTAAGCAACGCGCCACAGTCCTAACTCGTGCGAGACGATTTCGGCGCTGCACGCAGAAATACATTAAGTAGGGGGGTGTCCCATCTGTGTCACTTACATGTTTATGCTGAAACTAGAGGGCTTTGCCTGCTACTCCCGCCACAACCACTACACAGGAGTATAGCAATGGACGACCAACTGTCTGGAGTATGGAAACAGACAATAGAGGGTTGCCAGCTACCCTTCTCGCTTCCTCCTTCTTTCCAGCTCGGCTGAGATCCTCCTACTCTTCTCTTCCTGCTCCTCCCTACCCAAGCCATTGGCCATTTCCTCACTCCCTCCCCCCCCCCCCCCCCCCCCCCCAACCCTACCCCCACTCTCCTCTCCTCCCACACCAACAGTCTTTTCAGTGGGAACGTGCTTGAAGTGCAGAGATGGACAGGAGTTATTTTTATTGAGGGCACGCCTCTTTCTTTCCCTCATCATCTTTATCTCAACCACGTGTAACCACTTCTGGGGCCACTTCTCAAGCAAGGGCCGGCCGGCATGACCTAACGTTAGCTAAGTGTTTAAAAACTGGCCCATGATGTCTTTTTATGTGCTACCGCAAGGGTAAATAGCCAATAACTTCCTAATGATACCTAGATTATGGGTGTCAAGTTTGAATCAGCAGCTTAATTAAGTGGTACGTGAATGCACGTGTACAATCATACAAACAATATCACACACACACACACACACACACACACACACACACACACACACACACACACACACACACACACACACACACACACACATTGAGCTCTGTAGCTGTAGAGATACACGCCAGAGATACCATTTGTTCATTTCTTTGAATTATTTGTCTCAAAAGCACGTTTCAAATGTGTGAAAAATCAATCAATTTATTGTTGCCTTTTATACCTTCTGTAGCCGTTGTGTACGAAAACTTCAGAGACCATTTTTTTCAAAATTACCGCTGGCACGACTCATATATTCAAATGAGCATAGTCACTTCTACAATGTTTATTGCACAGTGTTCATACATACATGACTT
>JAWQFJ010033619.1:97500-102500 GCA_034096865.1 Theodoxus fluviatilis
GATATGTTTTACTTTAGTTAACCCATAATTTTGATGTATAATTGATGTACAATAAAATGTGGGCACTGGAAAATATTCACCAAGTTCGTGTGTCGACAAAGTTCCTCAGCTTTGATTGTAGAAACAGGTTGCTTTGTATCTTTTGACAGACTAATATGCGGGTTCCATTCTAACTGTTCATCATCTATCATTCCAATCCCTTAATGTAATGTTATTTCACCCCTTCTATCGGCACCGAATCAAGATAGTTTTGCCTGTGTTCATCACGAAAAACAACTCGTACTTGATTCTGGATGGGTTTGAGAGTCTATGATTTGATGCACACCAGTCACACATTTCATGAAGACTCTTCGGTGTTCTGCCGCAATTTCGGTTGAGCTGCCTGAAGTAGATAGCGTTGGTTCATCTGCATACATGGCACATGAGATCTTTCTGTCTGCGCTATACAAAGGTAGGTCATTTATGAATAAACAGAATAGGAGGAGGACACTCACTTTTGATATGCCATACGTGGAAACATGTCCATGGAAATGGACGCATTGTTATCAATTAACGAGGATGGACAAAAAGAACACAGAGAGAGAGAGAGAGAGAGAGAGAGAGAGAGAGAGAGAGAGAGAGAGAGAGAGAGAGAGAGAGAGAAAACAACTCAACTGAAAAAGTTTTATGTTTAGGCCACCGGCCTGTTACATTGGGAAGAAAAACGCGGACGAAAAGCAATTACGGACAATATGTGCTTCGCAAACTGGCAACAAGTTTCGGCACGTGCAACATGCACAGGTGAATAGTCACAGTTCTGAAAGTTCAAGTTTTCCGTGCAGCAAGCGAAGGTTGCCGTCGCATCGGCGGCGTCCAGCTCGTGTCTACATGGTTGTCTGCGCTAGCAGCATCCCTGTCACGTTGGCGAACAGCTGATAGGCCTATTGACGGAGGGGTGGTGTTTCTGTAGCCACATGTTTCTCATTGGGGACCGAGGCTGCTGCTTTTACAAGGTGGTCATCAGAGTGGGAAAGGTCACAGGTGAGTCGGTGACGTAGTCGGCCGGCAGAAGGGAGCGAGCATTGCGTGCAAGATCGTGAGAGCGAACAGTTCTTTTCGCGACATCAAGTTCGATTTCATTTGATTTCAAAGGGTATCGGAATGTCTTTCCTCACCCTTCTGACGATGTTCTTTTGCTCGTTGTTGGTCCTGTCGTCTCTGGGCTGGTGTTTTCTTGCGCCAGTAGGCACGTTTGTCGCTCGTGAGTAATGGCTGACTATCGCGCTACCTGAATTTTAACACCACGATGACACTTCCTGGTTCGCCATCCACTTTCCAACTGGTCGGCTCCTCCGTTGCCAGCAGAGATGTCAGACGCGTCTCCAGGGCAGCGGAAAGCCCGTACTGTGAAACTGGCGGGATCGAGGCAAATGTAGGCCTACATCCTACCGGCGCGAGCGCTAGCCGTCGTATGAGAGAGAGAGAGAGAGAGACAGAGAGAGAGACAGAGAGAGAGACAGAGAGAGAGACAGAGAGAGAGAGAGAGAAGGAGAGAGAGAGGAGAGGGAGTAGGGGAGAGAGAAGGGGAGAAAGAAAGAGAGGTAGAGAGAAAGAGAGAGAAGGTGGAGAGAGAGAAAGAGAGGAGAGAGAGAGAGAGAGAGAGAGAGAGAGAGAGAGAGAGAGAGAGAGAGAGGGAGGAAGGGAGGGAGGGAGGGAGGGAGGGAGGGAGGGAGGGAGGGAGGGAGGGAGGGAGGGAGGGAGGGAGGGAGGGAGGGAGGGAGGGAGGGAGGGAGGGAGAGAGAAGAAGAGAGAGAGATAAGGAGAGAGACGGAGAGAGAGACAGAGACAGAGAGAGAGAGAGCGGGAGAGAGAGAGAGAAGGAGAGAGAAAGAGAGAGATAAGGAGAGAAACGGAGAGAGAAAAGGAGAGAGAGAAAGAGAGAGAGAGTGAGAGAGAGAGAGCGGGAGAGAGAGCGGGAGAGTGAGAGAGAGAGAGAAAGAGAACGGGAGAGAGAGAGAGAGAGAGAGAGAGAGAGAGAGCAAAAGTGAGAGAGAGGGGGGGAGGGAGGGAGAGAAAAAGGGAGAGAGAGAGAGAGAGAGAGAGAGGGAGAGAGAAAGTGAGAGAGAGAGAGAGAGAGAGAGAGAGAGAGAGAGAGAGAGAGAGAGTCGGGCTAGGTAAAAGGGAAGGAGTGTGTGGCTCAATGTGGGATTGGGAACTTTCAAAGACATCACACAATTTTATCGACCTACTTTCTCGACCCAAAAGCAAAGTGTGACTTCCTTGCGGTGGAAGTAGGCTCAAAGGGAAGGAGTTGTTTGAACAACTACTCTCATCTTGTGGCAAGTCTAGAACTGAGCTTGATAAGCGAAGGGCACAACACGGAAAGTACTTCGAGGGGAGAAAATATAGATTTTAACTAAAAGATCCCAGGCTTATTAATGCCAAGTCACCGACAAATTTATTTTGTTTCAGTTCCGTTTATCGCAATAAATGTGCCGCTAGGTTCAACGTTATCCTGAAATATGTCGCAGTAACTGTTGTTTTACGTGAAGGTGAAAAGAAAGTACATACATGTCTATAAACACGTGACACAGTGTCAGTGGATACGAGCTATACTGCCGAGGAGGCTCTAGCTTGCCGTAAATGGTAATAATACAATCTCACTACTTCCTCGGACCATTCTGATCACAGTGCGATCGGGAGACTTGGAGGCACGCCATACTGTCCTCCGAGCGTGCCTCTGAGCCAGTCGGATTGCCCATGGAGATTCGAAAAGCTACACACATATTGAAATCTTATGAGGGGACTCAAATGAGGAAAGTATAATGAGCAGGGAAGCGTTCAAATTATCAGTAGGATCTTTACATGATCGACAAAGTTTTCCTGGCGAAGAGACTATTTCCCTTTTGCCTTAGTTGCGATTCTGATCATATTGCAGTTGTAAATGAGTATAAGACGATAACACTCATGAAAAGCAATATACACTCTGCGTCCCCTTCCGAAAAAAGAGAAGATAAGCCTTCGTGAATATTTAAACACCAAACGTCCAATGAACATCGTTAAATAAGAAACCAAGCATCACTGCTATTTATAGCCCAAAAATGTATTGAAGTTTGCCATAGTAAAATAGAATTAGTGAAGTCCACAGGAATGTTTGTCCGTCTTTTCCAGAAGTTTTTAATCGGAGAAAAGCCTCCTCGCCCTCTCTGATTATCCATTAAAAATAAGACATCGCAGAAATTGAATAATGCATCCTCCTTGACGGACATGAACGTCTGTTTACATATCCTAGGCATATTACAGTACACAGTACACACAGTACACAGTAATTTATTGCGCCAAGTGACATCATTTAAAAAACGAGCACGAGGAAAACTAAGTGATGAAGGCTAAAGAAACAAAACAAAAAGCCAAACACACGCATCGCTTACACACCCTAACACGCCGTTAATGCAAAAAACATGGACATTTCCCGATGTACCTCACTCACGACACACACGCAGCTGCACACAGACAAGAGATAAGACTACACCTGAAACCAAAAGGGTTAACTGGTAAATGGGGCAATATACAATGAACAGTTAAAGTTACTATTTAAGAACTGTTGACAAAAGAGGAACAAACTAAGATGATACACCCACCCATCCACCCCCCTTTTAAGTGGCAATAAATAATTCATATGAACAGAGACAAGACCACTAAGACGTACCCCCCCACCCCCCCACCCCCATCCCACCCCCCGTCACCCCACAAAAGAATACAGTAGAACAATACAAAAAACAGTGAAAGCTACAAGAAGACCAACCCTTCCCCACCCCCACCCCCTCCCCCACCCCTCCCCCCACCCCCAACCACACTCAGTAGCAGACCATATAGCCCAGAGGAAGCACAAAAGAGAAAGTGGCACTGTCATAGATGTGGAGAAGTGTGTGCGCACCGCCGACAGGATCAGCGGCGGCAAAGCTGCCTGGGGAGGTTCTGGACAGCGTTGAGCTCCGTCACCGCCGTGGGGAAGAACGAGCTGAAAACGGCATGTGCGCGTTTTGAGGGACCTGAAACGACGGCTAGAGGGAAGGAGCTGGAAGAGGGAACAAGCAGGGTGGGAGGGGTCCGCCACAATCTTACGGGACTTGCGCACTATGCGCTGGGCGTAGATAGAGGCTAGGGAGGGCAGATCACGGCCAATGATCCTGCCAGCAGCGTGCACGACACGCTCCAGCTTGTCTTTCTGCTGTTGAGTGGCCCCTCCGAACCACACACAGATGGAGAAGGTAAGAACACTTTCCACCACAGCACGGTAGAACTGGAGCATGATCTCCGGAGACAGTCCAAACTTCTTGAGCTGCCTCAGGAAGTACAGCCGCTGCTGGGCACTCTTATGGATGCCGTCAATGTTGTTGCCCCAACTGAGGTCGGAGGAGATGAGCGTGCCGAGGAACTTGAAACAGTCCGCGATCTCAATGGCCCTCAAGACTGTTCTCACCACACCACGACACCAAGCAGTCGACTTCCCGGCGGTAGTGGGATTCGTCGCTGTTGGAGATCGCACCTTCGACTGTAGTGTCGTCCGCGAACTTGATGAGCTGCACAGACTCGTGATGGGACACGCAGTCGTTCGTGTAGAGGCAGTAGAGGAGAGGGGACAGCACGCACCCCTGGGGGGCGCCAGTGTTCAGGATGAGGGTCTGGGAGGTGAGGTCGCTGATCTTAACGGCCTGGGGACGACGCAGGAGAAAGTCCAGGACCCAGTGACAGATGGAAGGAGAGAGGTCGAGGGTCAGCAGCTTGTCAAAGAGTCTCTGAGGGACGATGGTGTTAAAAGCGCTGCTGTAGTCCACAAAGAGGAGTCGGGCATAGTTGTTGGGCGACTCGAGATGCTGGAGGACGAAGTGGATGGCCAGCGCGACGGCGTCGTCGACAGACCGATTGGTCCGGTATGCAAACTGCCGCGAGTCCATCCTGTCGGTGGTGACGGACTGGATATGCTTGAGGACTAGTCGCTCGAAGATCTTCATCACCAC